>ML315257.1:190665-228216 GCA_005239505.1 Nicotiana paniculata
GAATGGCATTTTATGTTAATTTATTAGAAAGATATAGTTCTTCTCCTACACGGAGACATTGGAACGGGATTAAGCATATATTGCGATATTTAAAGGGAACTCTTGATATGGGTTTGTTTTATGCTAACAAAGATAGTGCAGATCTTGTTGGTTATGCAGATGCAGGTTATTTATCTGATCCCCATAAAGCTCGATCTCAAACCGGGTACGTATTTACTTATGGAGGTACTGTCATATCATGGCGCTCCACAAAGCAATCTATTGTTGCTACTTCTTCAAATCATGCTGAGATAATAGCTATTCATGAAGCAAGTAGGGAATGCGTATGGTTGAGATCAATAATTTATTTTATTCGAGAAAAATATGGTTTGGAATGTGAGAAAAGACCCACAATTTTATACGAAGACAATGTTGCATGCATAGCCCAATTGAAAGGAGGATTTATAAAAGGTGATAGAACGAAGCACATTTCACCAAAATTATTCTACACACACGATTTCAGAAAAATGGTGACATTGATGTGCAACAAATCCGTTCAAGTGACAATCCGGCAGATTTATTCACTAAATCTTTGCCAACTTCAACTTTTGAGAAGATGGTATACAATATTGGAATACGGAAACTCAAATATTTGAAACAAGGTTTTCATCAGGGGGAATAAAATACGCGATGCATTCTTTTTTCCTTACTAAGATTTTTTCCCACAGGGTTTTCCTTATAAGGTTTTTAATGAGGCACCTAGCAATGCGTATTACTAAATATGTGTACTCTTTATCCTTCACTAGGACTTTTTTCCCACGGGGTTTTTCCTAGTAAGGTTTTAATGAGGCACATTATCTTTTAATGAACATCCAAGGGGGGAGTGTTATAAATATATATTATATAATGGATGTTCATTTAGTACTCCGTTGTAAATAAGCTTCCTGAAGAAGCTTATCCATATGGGACACTGCCATAAATATTTTTATCTATTTAGTACTCTATTGGAAATAAGCCTCCTGAAGAAGCTTATCATTTTGGTACTCCGATATGGATAAGCATTACCCCCGGAAGAAGATTATCTACATCTGGTACAGTAGCAGCTTACAAGCAACTTACAAGCAGATTACACGGCAGCTTGCAGTAGTAGCTTACACAACAGCTTGTAGTAGCAGCTTACAAGCAGCTTACGTAGCAGCTTACACAGCACCTTCTTTTCTTCTAAAAATAGAGGAGATTTCAGTTCATTATGTACATCAGTTTGAAATTTGAATAATAGATCAATCTCTCTCTCTACTTGTCTTCGGTTTATTTAATTTACGGCCTTTATTTTATAACAATATTAACTTTTTTCCCCTTAGCGTAACATATAAAAAGGATCGAAGAGAGCGCTGTAGTATTCTTTTCTAGAGGCTCTTGGGCCATTGAACCATAGTATATAGTTGTGGTTGGAGAATCCTATTTTTTATTGAGTTTATATTCCTTTAGCTCTAAATTTAATTATATGGCTAAATGTAAACTTTGCGCTACATATAACTATATATATTATGTGACGGTCTGATAGGTCAATTTGAGTACTAGCCCTTATTTTCGTATTTCGAGACCTCTACTAGATCATTTAATGTTCATCGGTTTGCATGCGCAGTCCGTGTCTTTTTTTGAAAAGATTTTATATGAAACTATAAAGAATATATGACCATTGGCTTTAAAAACAACTTGAGTTGACTACGGTCAATATTTTGTGTAGATGATCTGGGATCAGTATTCTGACAATCCGGTGGTCCGTATCTTAATTTTGGACTGGGGCATATACCTGGAATTAAATTTATTGATTTGACTTGTTTTATCGAAAGCTAGTAATTTCACGGTTTAGAAATTTCTTCAGTTTGGCCGTAGGTTGACTTTATGTCTACCTGGTTCGGATTTTGTTCCGGGATATGGTATAGGTCCATTTTGCTATTTGAAACATTTCTGCAAAATTTGGTGCAAATTGGAGTTGGTTTGATAGGATTCGGACGCTCGGTTGTGATTTTAGAAGTTCTCGAGTTTTCATTGAACTTTCATGTATTTTGATGTCTGATTCGTAGTTCTAGGTGTTATTTTTGTGTTTTGATCTAGCAAATTACACTTGTGTGCATATTCGGTTTAGAGTACGAGGGGCTCGGGTGCGTTTCAAATAGGCTACCCATTTTGAACTTAGAAAGTTACTAGTTTTCAACTGTTATTGGTGTCTAATGCTTTGTGCTTCGCGATCGCGAAGGGGAAATGGTGCTGAGGAGCAATTAAATCTCTTCTTTGCGAATGCGATGTAGTGGTGGTTTTATTCTTCGCGAACACGACCTTTCTTTCACGAACGCGATGGGTTGTTGGATCTGGAGGGGAGTCAAGCGTTACTCTTCGCGAACGCAGTTCTTGGCATGCGAACACGAAGGAAGGGGAGCAAGACTACACGAACACGAAGGGTAGCTCGCGAACGCGAAGGCCTTTTGGACGATATGCTTCGCGATTGTGTCAGGTGCTTCACGAACACGAAGAACACCTGACGTCCAGTGATTTAAACATCCCAAAGTTGGGCTTTGAGTCATTTTCAGCATTTTCAAGTTAGAGCTCGGCCGAGAAGCGGTTTTGAGGAGGTTTTTCATTCCAGCTTCATTTTTAGTAGATTTTAACTTGTTTCATTAAATTTTCATTAAAACCCATTGACTTTAACCTTTAGGATGTGTTTGGTATGAAGAAAAATATTTTCTAATTTTTCCATGTTTGGTTGGGTAAGAAAATATTTTTCTCATGAACTCATTTTCCTCCAATTGAAGGAAAATATTTTTCCTATTAAGAGAAGGTAAAATATTTTCCAATACACTTACCCCCGCCCCCTCCCCCGCCCCCGCCCACTGCAACATACCAAGCCACCCCCACGCCCACCCTTTCATGAATTAAAAAAAGTATTTTCTTTCATTTCAACAAAAAAGTATTTTCTTTTCATGATGTTGAAAAATTATTTTCTTTCATTTCAATAAAATGAGTATTTTTCATGATGTAGAAAAAATGTTTTCTTTCATTTCAACAAAATGAGTATTTTTTTTTCATGATGCAAAAAAATATTTTTCTTTCATTTCAGTGAAACGAGTACATTCTCTTCATGTTATAGAAATGGTACTTTATTTTTCAACCAACAAATGAGTATTTTTTTTTAGTTATGGGGCACAAATTTCAATAATATTTTTGCATGAAAAAAGTAGTATTTTTGGGTGTGTGTGAAATTTTAAAAGAATAATTAAATTCTTGAAGAAAATAGTGTCCCAAAAATATTGGATATTTGGAGGGAGGGGGACAGGGGATGAGCGCAGGAAACATGAGGAATTATTTTTTTTTGGGGGGAGGGGAGGTGAAGAGAGTAGCATTAAAAATTATTTTCCTACAAAATACATTTTACTCTCTAACTAAACACTAGAAAATATTTTCCATAAAAGGTTTTTCACTCACCAACCAAACAAGGGAAAATAAGTGATAAAATGACTCGTTTTTTAGGAATATAATTTCTATGAAAAATATTTTCCTTCATACCAAACACACCCTTAATCTAAGCTTTTTCATGGTACAAACTAGGGATTTAGATAGAAATTGGAGATCTTAAGAAATTGAGATTTAGACCTCAAATTGAGGTCGAATTTCAAAATTAATCACGTAATCGGGGTTGGGGTGAAAGGGTAATGGGATTTTGGTTCGAATCTCCGGTTTGACCAAGCGAGCTCAGGGTTGACTTTTGTTGACTTTTTTACTAAATTCTTAAAGATTGAATCTTTTTCACTCATGGATAGATTCTAAAGCCTATTTTGAATTATTTGAACTATATTTGGCAAGACTCCATCGGTTTGGAAGATAATTCTAAAGGAAAAATCGCGGTTGTGCCATGATTTTGTTGCGGAACGAGGTAAGTATCGTGGTTAACCTTGACTTGAGGGACTAGGACTTGTTGATATATTTTCTACATGTATTATGTGTGGGGATGATGTATATGTGAGGTAATGTATATATGTGTTGTCATTGGGTTAAAACATGCGGGTGGAAATTGTTTCATTGACTATATTCTCCATACTTAGGTTAGATTATTAATTTTTTTAATTATTCGCTTCATATTTATTTTCTATTTTGAATATGTTGGGAATTGTGAAATTTGAGTTTGTTATCATGGAACCATAATTGAAGAAAAATTATATTTCGCTTTGCTTTTGTTATTCGAATTTGTATTGTTGCTTGGTAAGGACGAGTGAGAAGTATAAAGGGTGTTGTTGTGCCTTATTTACATTCATTATAAATATATTGAGAAGTTGTGATGATTAAAGCATGAAGAGTGATGCCGTGTCAGAGATTAAAATCACGAAAGATGATGTCGTTCCATTTTATTTATGATATTACATGGTGAGGACGAGAGTAAAAGCAAGAAGAGTGATGCCGAGCCATCTTTATTTCATTGCTTTATTAGATTTCCAGATTGGTGATATACTTGGTTACAATTGTTGCTTATTTCGAAAGATGTTATTTGGTGATTTCATACTTGTCGTTCTTATGATATTTCCCCTATCGCATGTCCCCTCCCAGTTAATATTTTATTTATCTATTTGTTATTTTGTTGCTTTATATATTTATATACATGATTTTGTATAGGTGTCTTGTCATAGCCTCGTCACTACCTCGTCAAGGTTAGGCACGACATTTACGGAGTACATTGGGTCGGTTGTACTGGTGTTACACTTCTACACTTCTTGTGCAGATACTGGTGCTGATCCTAGCGGCGTCTAGTGGTTTTCTTCTCGCATTCAGCCACACTTGGAGACTTGAGGTATAGTTACACAGCGTTCGCAGTCCTAAAGTCCCCTTCTTTATCTATCCTATTGTTTATCTAGTTTCAAATAGTTGTACTTTAGTTCAGACTATATATGTAGTATTCTAGTCGTTCATGTACTTGTGACTCTGGATTTCTGGAGTAGTTAGCATCCCGTTACATTTATTCACTGTGTTAAGTTTGGAGTTTATTTCTCGCTAAATGTCATAACTTTGTATTAACTCATAAACTTGGTTAAATAATCTAGCTAATGCGGGCTTGCCTAGTAAGTTAAATATTAGGTGTCATCATGGTCCCGAGGGTGGGGTTCCGGGTCATGACAAGTTGGTATCTGAGCACTAGCTTGCTTAGGTCTCACGAGTCATGTGCAAGCTTAGTAGATTCTGGAGGATCGGTACAAAGATGAATGTACTTATCTTCTAGATGCTATGTAGCTTTAGGAAAATTTCACTTCTTTCTTTCCCTATCGTGCGATTTTACTCTATCATTGATGTTTGAATCATTCCGTTCTTTTTCTCTCGCAGATGGTGAGAAAATGAACAACATCTACAACAAGGCAGGAGACGGATCCCCCTATTGCAGCCACTACCAAGGGTACGAGCTAGGGCCATGGTAGGGGCCGAGGCAGAGGCAGAGCTCAGTCTAGAGCACGTGCAGCAGCACCCACTATGGAGCCTCAGATTGATCATGAGGAGGAGATCCCAGCCTAGACCGCAGCAGTCGGGCCCGCTCAGGTCCTAGAGAAATTTATAGCCACTCTCTTACTCAGGACGCTTTAGTCTGCGGTGGGCCTTATGGAGAGTATGGACCAGACCGGTGCATTTCCAGTGGCACCAGTCATTTCTCAAGCTGGGGGAGGAGCATAGAATCCCGCTACTCACACTGTGGAGCATATGGCTCCCATATATAAGACTCCGGTAGTTCTTCCAGTTGGGGCAGTTCAACCTATTATTTCTATACAGACAGGGGAGAGGTCCGAGATGTCTTCTGAGGGATTGATAAAGTTGGATAAGTTCACAAAGCTCTTCCCTATATATTTCGGTGGTGCACCTGTTGAGGACCCATAAGATTATTTAGATAGTTGATACGAGGTGCTGCGCAACATGGGTATTGCTGAGTCCAATAGAGTAGACTTTCCAGTGTTTAAGATGATCTGTTCTGCCAAGAGGTGGTGGCAGGATTATGAACGGGGTAGATTAGCCGGTTCACCACCACACACTTGGGATCAATTTTTGCAGTTGTTTCTATAGAAGTTTATTCCTTTCTCTTTGAGAAAGGGGTACCGCGGGCAGTTTCAGCGCCTTCAGCGGGGTATCATGAGTGTTACCCAGTATGAGAACCGATTTTTGGACCTAGCATGCCACGCAATTATCTTAGTCCTTCTACTGAGAGGGAGAGATTGAGGGGATTCATTGAAGGACTTACTTTCAGTATTAGGCTACAGATGGCTGATGCGAGACTAAATTGCATAGTTTAACATGTGATATACCTTACATTTTATGTGAATTAATGATAAAAATACACTTGTTATGTGCTTAATGGAGTTTATTTCATGTATAGGTGAAGTGGAGATGGAAACGGAGCTAAAAGGATGCAAATACGTCGAAAAATAAGCGAAAGAAGACACCCGGGCGATAGCCGGGCGACTGAGCCAAACAGCCTAACCCTACCTGGCGTTAGCCAGGCGTTAGGGCTGAAACGCCAGCCCTACCCTGGCGTTAGCCCGGCGTTAGGGCTGAAATGCCAGCCCTAGCCTGGCGTTAGCCAGGCCTTTGGGTCCAAACGCCAGGGTCCCCAGTTCGGCAAAAAACCGAGTTTTGACGGGTTTAAGTGTTTCCCAATTGAAATAGAAGTCTCCTACACATTTAGGGTTTGTCCTAAACTTATAAATAGACTCCTAAAACACAACTACAAGGGGGAGATTCGATATTAGAGAGGATACGGACGGCAAAACATCAATTTGTACATATTTTCTTCTTTACTTTGTAGTTCTATTATGCAAGTTGTTTTAGATTTTATTCTTATGAATTTGTTTAGCTAAATTCTTTAACCTAGGGTTTTGGTATAACCCGTTGGGGAATAAACTTATTGTGATATTAATATAGCTTTGATTGGTTGATTAAACTCTATTTGTTCAACTACGTTCTTGTTGTAGTTGATTGAAGGGCCCTCAATTAGCTGTGCCTATTTATTATGTATCTACTTGAGAGAGAGTGCATATTTAGGTAATTGTTTGAACAACACCACTCCCAGAGTATAGACGAAAGTCATAACCGAGGGTTTAGAGGTTGGATTAGAGATAACGATACTTCGGGTGCAATCTAAGTGAACTGTAATGCAATCTAGCTAGCGTAACTTGAGAGAGTGCGTCTAGTAAATTATCATAATTACTTGAGAGAGATTTATGGTAGATAGAGTGTTCATGATTGATAGAGATAACTAATCAAGCTATACGAAGTATCCGAGAAGTAAGTTCACCAGCGGGGGAAACCATAACCTTAGATTTTTATTACAATTGTTTATACCTTAACATAGTTAATCTTTAGTTTTAATATTTAGTTGCGTCTAGTAAATTATCATTAGGTGACAGCTGAGTAGTATTTTAACAGCTTGCTTGATACGTCAATTCCCTGTGGGATCGACTCTGGGCATAATACCCCAGGATTATATTTGCAACGCCCGCTTAGTCTTCTACAAGACATAGTTGAGCGTGATCAAATTTTGGCGCCGTTGCCGGGGAATTAACGGTATTATCAAGTGTAGCTGTAATTGTACATATTATTATTAGGTTTTAAGTT
This sequence comes from Nicotiana paniculata, assembly GCA_005239505.1. Lineage (NCBI taxonomy): Eukaryota > Viridiplantae > Streptophyta > Magnoliopsida > Solanales > Solanaceae > Nicotiana > Nicotiana paniculata. The sequence continues at coordinate 198,286 of ML315257.1, forward strand.
TTGATTTTTTTTAGTATTTGATTTTTATTTTCTTTATTTTAGTTTTATTTGTTAAAACATGGCATCATGGAACTAGAGTTTGGATGTTGGTAATGCTACTTTTGATCCTCATTATGCATATTATGGAGGAAACCATCCAGAGCAAAATTATCAAAATATTCCCGAGAGCGAGTTATGTGCACCAACTCAATCTTATGTGTGGAATGAGTGTGATATGTGTGGTGGTCAAGATGGTCACTTTCAGGGTATTTTAACAGCTTTCTTGATATGTCAATTCCCTGTGGGATCGACTCTGGGAATAATACCCCAGGATTATATTTGCAACGCCCGTTTAGTCTTCTACAAGACATAGTTGAGCGTGATCAATGGCCAAGGAGATCGGAGATGATATTTCTTTTTAGAGGGCCGGAGAGATTGCTGAGCGGATTGAGATTGTTCGTGGTCAGGATAGGGATAGGTATCTAAGAAGAGGTCTCGTCATTTTGGTGGTTTCAGTTGTGCCTCGTCTAAGGCAGGGGTTCATTTGGTAGAGGCTATCCTCCCATGCCAATTCAGTCTTGCGCTTCAAGCATCCCATAATGCTTCGGGTAGTCGTGATTCTTATGGATCTTATCCTGAACAACTAGCCTACAAAGTATCTTTAGCTCCTATTAGTGCACCTCCGAACCGGAGTTATCAAGGTGGTTATCCTGGTCGACAGGGCTAGTCCCTGAGTCAACAGTCTCAACAGTCGAGGGCTTGTTATACTTGTAGAGATTCGAGGAACGCATGAGATTTTTCCCTAGGTCACGGACGGCATGACGTAATAGGTTTCTCGTGCCATGGTTCTGACACCATTTTCTCTACCACCCGCTCAGCCAGCTAGAGACGAGGGTGTAACGACTCGACTGGTCGTTTTGAGCATTTCCACTTCACTCAGTAATTTGAGGGCATGAAAAGCTCCATATGATGTATTATGACTTATGTGAAACGTCAGTTTTGGTTTTAGGTTATTCGGATTTGATTTGGAAGGATGGATTTCATGATTGAAGCTTTAAGTCGGAATAGTTGACCAAATTTGACTTTTTAGTATTCGACCTCAGATTTGAGTTTCAATGGTTCTGTTAGGTCCGGATGGTGATTTTGGACTCGGGCGTATGCCCGGATTTGCATTTGGATGTTTCTAGAAGGTTCCAACTAATTGCGGAAAGTTGGAAATTTGAAGGTTTGGGAAGTTCATAAGTTTGACCGAGAGTTGAATTTGATGATATCAAATTCGTATTTTGGTTCCAGGAATTGTAGCTTCGTTATGTCATTTGGGTCTTGTGTGCAAAATTTGAGTTCATTCCGGGTTGATTTGATATTTTTCTGTGCGAGTTTTGAAATTTGAAGATTCGAAGTTTGTTAAGTTTGATTTGAGGTATGGTTCATCATTTCGATTTTTTTATGTGTGATTTGAGGCTTCGAGTAAGTTCGTATTGTGTTTTAGGACTTGTTGGTACATTCGAACGGGGTCCCGGGTGGCTCGGATATGTTTCGGGGTGAGTTTTGAGCGAGTCCGGGCATTTTCGACACTCTGATGATGTTCTAGTACCTTTGGAAGTGCGGGGACACATTTTGGAGTTCTGAAGCAAAGCCTCAAGTGCGGACCTAGGAGGAAAAGTGTGGACCGCACAATTCTTCTCGCGGCCGCAGGTCAAAAATTCGGTTGGTTCAATAGTTTGACTTCAAAAGCTAATATCTTTTAATCTATAAGGAATTTGGATATGATTCAGAAACAAAAGTTGTAGCTCTTTGTGTCTAGTTTCCATAAAGATAAAGAAATCATCATTTGGTAATTTTTACAGAACGTATTGTCCAATTTACTAAAGCCTGCTAGTGCAGTCATTGTGGAAGTACAACCGCACAATTTGGACTTGCAGCCGCGGGACGTAGGATGTGCGTCCGCACAAAACTATGTGCAGTCAGCACAATGAGAGGTCAGATTTTGTACTATATAAATGAGGGTTAGAGTATTATTTCACATATGGACTTTGGGACCTCGGTTTGTGGTGATTATTTGTGAGGTTTTCAAGAATTTATCGAGGTAAGTGATTCTAACTCGTATATGGTTAATATACATGAATATATCGTTGTTTTCATCATTTAATTAGTATTTTGAGATGAAAATTGTGTGGTTTTGCCTAAAGTTTCATAATGTGAATTTTTGAGTTTTGAACATCGATTCAGAGTCGGATTTGAGTGAAACAAGTATGGTTGGACTCGTAATTGAGTGGGTTGTCGGATCTTGTGAGTTTTGTTGGGTTCTGAGGTGCGGGCTCAGGTTGGACTTTTGTGATGGTTTTTGGGCTTTTGAGTAAGGAATTCGACCTTTATCATTTAGAATTGTTTCCTTGGGCCTTATTTGATGTATTTGAGGTGCTTTGGGCTAGTTTCGAGTCATTCGTAGATCGATACGCAGGTGATGGCATTTTTGGGGAATCGTTGGGCTTGCTCGGTGTTGGATTTGGTTTGTTCGAGGTAAGTAACACTTCTGAACTAGGTAACGGGCGTGTGAGCGTGCACCGTGTGAATTGTGACTCCGTTATTTCTGTGGTACTATGTAGTTACTTGATCTTATCTGTAACCATGAAATTTCTACGTACATGAGCTATTGAGCTGTGATCCATGCTAGAATCCATGTCTAGGCTACATGCTTATCCTGTTGGGAACCACTAATGTCATTTCTGCTGTTAAGCTATCTACTTTCATTGCATTACATACTCAGTCATACGCTTTCATATGCATATCATATCTCAATCCTTGTTACTATTTATTGATACATCACATCATTATTTTTGGGCTCATATTTCATGACTTTGAGAGCCCGAGAGACTGGAGAGATTGAGGACTGAGTGAGGTCGAGGACTGGATGGTTAGGATTTTTATGGGATCGGGCTGCACGCTGCAACATGTTTTATTGATTTATGATGGGAGCAGGCTGCACCGTAGAATGTTTTACTAATTTATGCCATGATTCTCTTGTTATAGTGCTTGGGCTGAAGAAGACCCTCCTGAGTCTGTACACACCCCCAGTGAGCGTAGGTACCTACTAAGTGCGAGTGTCGAGTGCTGAGTGGTTGTGAGGACGGAGTGACTGGGAGGACTGAGAAAATTGATACTCTGGAGAGTATGCATATGGTTTTATCACTGAGTCGCATGGCATTTGGCATGCACACTTGACATACATGCATAGAGATGCATTTTTCCTCATGTTGTACGATATCATGTCATTCATGACTTCTCACACCTCTTGACATATGGGCATAGAGAGATATTTTACACTTGCTATCTGCAAAGAAAATGAAACATCATATTTATTATTGAAATTGTTTTTGGGAAAATTCACAGTTTCAAACTTACTTATATTTTTGGCGGTTTTGGTAAGAGATTTGGATTTTTACTGAAATACTTGAGAACATTAACTATTATCGAAAATCATGATTTAGCCGAGCATGTTAGATTTGAATTACTTCTTTTATTACTTGCTTTATGTTGTTATGAACCATTGTTTGCTATTGGATATTGGACCCGACCATTCTTGCAGCCCGACACTACTTTCAACCTAAGGTTAGGTTTGTTACTTATTGAGTACATGAGGTCGGTTGTACTCATACTACACTTCTGCACCTTGCGTGCAGATGTTGTATGTTGATGTTGCTGTGTTCGATGGGAGATGGATTTGAAGATGTACATGCGTTCCGGTTGTAGCTGCATCTTGTTCATGGTAGCCTTAGATTCATAAAAACTCTGTCTATGTTCTTTTCAAACAGATGATGTATGTACTTCATACCAGCTTTGTAAACTCTATTCTTTGAAGCTCGTGATTTGTACTACCGGTTCTTGGGGAATGTATAAGATTCTATTAACTTCTCTATTTAATTTTTTTATTGATTTCATTGCAATTGGATAGTTGTTAGTTGGCTTACCTAGTGGGTTGGTTCACGACTAGTTGGATTTGGGTCGTGACATTTTGGTATCAGAGCTCTAGGTTCATAGATTCTACAAGTCATGAGAAAGTGTCTAGTAGAGTCTTGCGGATCGGTATGATGACGTCCATACCTATCTTCGAGAGGCTACAGGACATTTAGGATATACTTCCCATATTTCTTTCCTTATCGTGAGACATGGATTCAGCTTGAAGCGTAACTCTTTGAATTCCTTCCAGTCATTCGTATGCGTATGTGAGCGCTCGATATCGACTGTGCATCGATGACTTGTGATTCCATGGATGAGGTGCGAGATGTGATTTCGATGTGCTGAGGATGGGCCAGTCTGGAGGACTTGAGGCCGGGTTTTTACTGTGGCTTGAGAACGGAAATTTCAGTTACGTGAGCACGTGCTTTTGGACTTATAAGTTCGGTAGTATCCCTATTAGTAGAATTTATGGGTTGATGAGTGGTTGGATGGATATTTGACGAGTATGATGCGACTATGGGATGTGTTTGGATGGTTTGAAGGTGTTGAGAAGAGTTTGCTCAAAACGTAAAAGGACCATTGGGTTCTTGATTCTTGTCTTGATATGATGTATAGTCTCGAGTCATGAGTGTATTATAGGATCTTTCATGTTGCTTAATTATGGAATGAATTAGATTCTCATGGGATTTTTTATGGGTTTAGACTCAGGAAGATTAAGTGATTGAGTAGTAGTTGTGGCTATGAAAAGGTATAAATAGATGTCAGTTTTAGGCTAAGCAGCTGGGTTATAGCTTGCGAGGTATGTTGTGGAGGTGTGATTTTTATAATGTTGTGTGGAGACTTCCTTATCTACCAGTGGATTATATTTGTGCGATTTGATTTTGGATTGATTTTAGTAGTTGACCTGACTGTCACGAGGATGAATGCAAGATTTGGAGAAGATTTGAGGTATTAGATGGTTTGTGCTACATGAGCTTATGAAGGACTTAGTTGAATCTCACTACGTTATTATGGCAGTAACGGGGTATGGTTATTGTAAGTTATCAGATGTTTTATTCCATGGTTTTGAGCCAAGTAGGGGATGGACGAGTTGATTCCACGGTTATGTGTTGTATTGGTTTTAGTTTGAGGTATATTGGTGAATCAGTTATGACTTGTAGAGGTTGAGATCGAGGATGACTCGAGTAAGGAAAATTCTGGATATGGGTTGTATTACACTTCATGGGTATATGGAAATCATGGAATGATTTGAGTTGTTATTCGTAACGGATTTAGTGCACATGGTGCAGGAATTTACTTGGTTGCGTTAAGGTGGGAGTACTTCTTTGGGTGTTCTCATGCTAATGGGGCATTGGTCGTTTGGCTCGTTTGGGCGATGCAATTGAGACTTGAGAAAATTAGAAGACTCTCGAGAATGGTTCTAAAGGATTCAAGATTTATATGTAGCAATTGAGAACTTTGCGGATTTGTATATGGCTAGAATCTGAGATTTAAGTTGGAGGGTGTCGAGAATTGCGGTATTTCTATATCATTATGGATTAAACATTGTAGCATCAGGGAGGTAAAGGAAATAGTTTTGGGTTCATGTAAGGTCTCTTCAGAGTAGGTGTCTCAATTGTGGTACTTTGGGGTGCTAAGAGGGAATACAGTGGCTTATGAGCCTTATGGTGGTGTGGTTTCATGATAGGATCTCGTGTGGTGAGTTTTGATTGAGGATCGTGGTATTATGGCGAGGAGGAGTATCAATTTGAAGATAATTTTAGAAGGAACTCGGAGAAGTAGGACAACTTGATAGTAGATTGGATCAACACAATAATGGACATGATCGGTTCTTTGGGTACTTGTGATGTGGCGAGTCTCTATGGGTGTTTTGTGATAATGCTCTTGGGTTTTGGTGACCTACGTGGCGTGGTTGAGTTAGAGGGATTCGGTTATGATAGTATGGATATGTGCAAGTGGATTCCAAAGAGTTCTCAATGGTTTCTAGCACGGTTCGAGGTGTACATTTCCTACTGGTGTGTGGAACATGTTTATATTGCGTATTGTGATTTTCTCCTGGATGAGATCAAACGGAAGGTTCATGGCCAATTGAGTATCTAGTTTGTTAATGAATCTGGGTTGATTTTGAGATTCTTGTACTTTTCATATGATGGAATAACAGGTGTGGTGTGTTGTGTAGGATTGAGAATTGTATGAGCAAGGTCAAGGTTCAATTTTGAAGGGAAGGTCATAAAATTCTTAGGCAGCATAGACGGTTTCAGATGACTAGGTGAATGATATTACTATTTGGTATTGCTTCATGAGAGTGTACATTTCAGAAGGCGCACTGTGTTTTAATTTATGGATACTTCATTGGTATTACGGCACTCGCCTGGTTGATCGACTACTGGTATTCAGATTTTTCTATGTGGCACGGAAGAATTATAGAAGTATCCCTCGTGGGATGATCGTGTATGAGAGAGGTGCTAGATATTAGAGCGGTGGAGTTGGGATCAAAGATGGTAATTCATGTGTTCTATGGGTTTAGAGATCGGAAATTCTCAGAAGCAGATTGTTTCGTGGCTGTGGACTGTGAAGATGTGGCCAAAGCTAGCCAGATAATAGTATGTGTTATGATTCAGTCATTGTGGACCTTCGGAGGGTTATTTATCTATTTGTGGATGACCAGAGTTGATTTGGGGCCCATTGGTAGGCCTAATGAGGATGTGTATTCTACACCGGGTCGGATTGGTTGACTTTGTACTGCTATTGTTAAGGGATGTGCCATCCGGTTAGAGTTGAGCTTATTGGTGTTCTGATATGTTCTATATATTACTCTTCTATGCTACGAGGGGGTGATTTGTTGGTTATATTCACACTTGGTGCGATTCTCTTTGGGCCTTATAGGGAATTTGTGGTATTAGGGTGTTAAATGATTGATTGCGCATTAGTTATGTTCTATGGGGTTTGTGTGGCATTGTGTCATTTGCTTCTCCATGGTTATGGTCGTGCACCTTGAGTACTTTATTTTGAATTGCGCGTGGTTACTGATTTTGAGCAGGGTGACTTGAGGTATTTCATATGGACCAGTGATTTGATGGGGTCACACATTACAGCGAAGTTATATTGGGATATGATCCTTTGTGTTAGATTCATGTGTTATGGTTTTACGGTGTGTAATAGCTTTTTAGCACCTCTTTGTGGCGATACTTGTTGAGCCTACGGGACGGTTCTCTCGTTTGAGTCATTTTTCCATTATTGAGTACATTTGGATTGTTGCTTATTGGTGCACGGATTGCACGAGTTATGGATTTAGATTGTATTGATGTGGCATGTCACTAGAGTGGTTGTGTTGGATGAGATGAGGTCATTGGACCTAGAATGGATACTATCAGATTTGATTGTAGCATTTATGGAGGATAATATCAGAAGTCGGCTTAGAAATTGGCTATAGTTCTTGTCGAAGGAGGGAGAGTTCCATGACTTGTTGGTCTGATAAGTGGTTATGAGTTATGCGTGATTATTTCATCATCAGCGGTGTATGAAGGTTTTAGAATGGGGTTTTGTTTGATATGATGTTTATTATTGGAATTAGGTTATTTTGAGCAACTACAGTGATCAGAAATTTTACTATGGGTAATTAAGTTGTGTGGTATATCCTGTGATTGTATCTTGGGTTATGGTTGTGGGTTCATACATCTTGTTCAGACTTATACAGGGTGTAGATGTGAGATTCAGATCTTATAAGAAATTCTGGATATTGGAAATTGGATATTGTGGTTTACGGGCTGACGTTGAAGTAATGATCTTCAATTATATTGTGTTGTTGGGCCTATATGAAATAAGGTGATGTGGGATCACCCCCGAGTATGTGCATGGTAAGGTTACACGTCGATTTGATGGCTTTGGAACAACTCTGAGCACGTTCGAGGATGAACGTATGTTTAAGTGGGGGAGGATGTAACGACACGACTGTTCATTTTGAGAATTTTCCCTTCTATCGATAGTTTGAGGGAATGAGTAGCTCTGTATGATGTATTATGACTTGTGTGAATCGTCAATTTTGGTTTCAGGTTATTCGGAATTGATTTGGAAGGATGAATTTCATGATTGAAGCTTTAAGTCGGAAGAGTTGACCAAGTTTGACTTTTTAGTATTCGACCTCGGATTGGAGTTTTAATGGATTCGTTACGTCCGGATGGTGATTTTGAACTCGGGCATATGCCCGAATTTACATGTGGATGTTTCTAGAAGGTTCCAACGCTAATTGGTGAAAGTTGAAAATTTGAAGGTTTGGAAAATTCATAAGTTTGACCGAGAGTTGAATCTGATGATATCGGCTTCAGATTGTGGTTCCGGGAATAGAAATAGCTTCGCTATGGCATTTGGGTCTTGTGTGAAAAATTTGAGATTATTTCGGGTTGATTTGTTTCGGCACGAGTTTTGAAATTTGTAGATTCGAAGTTCATTAAGTTTGGTTTGAGGTATGGTTCGTCGTTCGATGTTGTTATGTGTGATTTGAGGCTTCGAATAAGTTCGTATTGTGTTTTAGGACTTGTTGGTACATTTGGACGAGGTCTCGAGTGGCTCGTGTATGTTTTGGGGTGAGTTTTGAGCGAGTCCGGGAATTTTCAGCACTCTGATGCTGTTCTGGTACCTTTCGAAGTGCGGGGGGAAATTTTGGAGTGTTGAGGCAAAGCCTCAAGTGCGGACCTAGGAGGAAAAGTGCGGACCGCACAATTCTTCTCGCCGCTGCAGATAAGAGATTCTGCAGGTTCGGTGGTTTGACTTCAGAAGCTTATATCTTTTAATAAGGAATTCGCAGATGATCCAAAAACGAAAATGGTAGCCCTTTCTGTCTAGTTTCCAGAAAGATAAAACAATCACCATTTGGTAATTTTTTACAGAGAGTTATGGCTAATTTAGTAAAGCCTAGTAGTGTAGTCATTGTGGAAGTACGACCGCACAATTTGGACTTGCGGCCGCGAGACCTGGGATGTGCGGCCGCACAAAACTATGTGCTGTCAGCACAATGAGAGGTCATATTTTGTACTATATTATTTCACATTTGAACTTTGGGAGCTCGGTTTGTGGCGATATTTTGTGTGTTTTTCAAGAAATTCATTGGGTTAAGTTATTCTAACTCGGATTTGGTAAATATACATAAATATATCATTATTTTCATCATTTAGTTAGTATTTTGAGATTAAATTGGGGGGTTTTGCCTAAAGTTTCATAATATGAATTTTTTAGTTTTGAACATCGATTCGGAGTCGGACATGAGTGAAACTAGTATGGTTGGACTCGTAATTGAGTGGGTTGTCAGATTTTGTGAGTTTTGTTGGGTTCCGAGGTGGGGGCCCGAGTTGTACTTTTGGGATGGTTTTGGGGCTTTTGAGTATGGAGTTCTACCTTTATCATTTGGAATTGTTTCCTTGGGACTTATTTGATGTATTTGAGTTTCTTTTGGCTAGTTTCGAGCCGTACAGAGGTCGATACGCGCGTGACGGCATTTTTGGGGCATCACTGGGCTTGCTCGGTATTAAATTTGGCTTGTTCGAGGTAAGTAACACTTCTAAACTCGGCGATCAAGGTATGAAACCCCAAATTACGTGTTGTGTGATTGGTATTGAGGTGACACACATGCTAGGTCACGGGCATGTGGGCATGCACCGTGTTAATTATGACTCCGTTATTTCTATGGTACTATGTAGTTTCCTGATCCTTCCTATAACCATGAAATTTCTACGTACTTGAGATATTGAGCTGTTATCCATGCTAGATTCCATGTCTAGGCTACATGCTTATCCTATTGTGACCCATTGAAGTCATTTCGGTTGTTAAACTATCTGCTTTCATTGCATTACACACTTAGTCATACGCATTCATATGCATATCATAGCTCAGTCTTTGTTACTATTTATTTATACATCATATTATTATTTTTGGGCTGATATTTCATGACATTGAGAGCCCGAGAGACTGGAGAGATTGATGATTGAGTGAGTTCGAGGGCCCGATGGTGAGGATGTTTAAGGGATCAGGCTGCACGGCGCAACATGTTTTATTGATTTATAATGGGAGCAGGCTGCACGCCGTAGCATGTTTTACTGATTTATGACATGATTGGCTTGTTATAGTGTTTGGGCAGAAGGAGCCCCTTCGGAGTCTTTACGCACCCTTCATGAGCGCAGGTACCTACTAAGTGCGAGTGTCGAGTGACTGGGAGGGCTGAGTGACTGGGAGGACTGAGCGAATTGATACTCTGAAAAGTATGCATATGGTTTTATCACTGAGTCACATCGCATTTGGCATACATACTTGACATACATGCATAGAGATGCAGTTTTCCTCATGGTGTACGGTATCACGTCATTCATGACTTCTCACACCTCTGGACATATGGGCATAAAGAGGTATTTTACACTTGCTATCTGCAAAGAAAATTAAACATCATATTTATTATTGAAATTTTTTTTGGGAAAATTCATAGTTTCAAACTTACTTATATTTTTGCCGGTTTTGGTAAGAGATTTGGATTTTTACTGAAATACTTGAGAAGAAGAACTATTATTGGAAATCATGATTTAGCCGAGCATGTTAGCTTTGAATTACTTCTTTTATTTCTTGCTTTACGTTGTTATGAACCATTGTTGGCTATTGGATGTTGGACCCGACCATTCTTGCAGCTCGTCACTACTTTCAACCTAAGGTTATGTTTGTTACTTATTGAGTACATGATCGGTTGTACTTATACTACACTTCTGCACCTTGCGTGCTGATGTTGCTGTGTTCGATGGGAGTTGGATTTGAAGATGTACCTGTGTTCCGGTTGTAGCTGCCTCTTGTTCATGGTATCCTTAGATTCATAAAAACTTTGTTTATGTACTTTTCAAACAAATGGTGTATGTACTTCATACCAGCTTTGTAAACTCTATTCTTAGAAGCTCATGATTTGTACTACCAGTTCTTGGGGAATGTATAAGATTCTGTTAACTTCTCTATTTAATTGTATTATTGATTTCATTGAAATTGGATAGTTGTTAATTAGCTTACCTAGATGGTTGGGTTAGGTGCCATCACGACTAGTTGGATTTTAGGTCGTGACATGGGGTTAGGCTACTAGAGGTGGAGGTCAGGCCATTAGAGGTAGACGTCAGGACATTAGAGGTGGAGGCCAGCCAATTAGAGGTCGTCCGATAGGTGGAGGTCAGAGTTGTAGGGCCAACCCCATTTTTATACATTTACAACTAGACCTAAGGTAGAGTCATGTGATGCCGTCATCACAGTTATTGTTCCAGTTTACCATAGAGATGTCTGATATCATCCAATTTCACACCTCAATTCGAGGTTATGCAAATGGTCGATGCAATAATAATACCCAACAAGAGTCAGGGTCGAATTCCGCAAGGAGCTATATGTGTGGGAGTTAGTAGTATATATCGTTGCGTGTGAGTTTGAATATCTAAATTTACACTTCCACAAAGTTTGGTTGTTCTAAAGTCTAATTTAAACTACGATTACAATTTAAGAAATAAAACTAGAAAATTGTTTTTGTTGTTTTTCAAATGTTGTAAAAAGCCTAGAGTTATGACCTTCACCTAGGTGTTTGCCTAATGGGAAGTAAACTTTAAAGCTTGTTTTATGGTCGGGGTTTATTATAGCTATCAACACTTGATTACCCACTCAATACCTCTCGGTCAGAGAGTGATTTTGCCCAATTTGGATTTCTCAAGTCCAAATGGGTATTGAACAAAACGGTTGATAAAATGCTCAAGTCGAGTTGTTACTATCTCTAGGTTCAACCCTTTAATTGAGGCTATTAATCTCTTGATTGAACCAATTTCTTATTAGCCATGTTTCCCAGACTAAGTCTCTCTTTCTAAAGCAGAGACCTAAAGCAGAGACCAAGTCAAATAGGCATGAACTAATGTTTGCAACAATTAATTCCACAAATAAAAGCAAGATCAAGTCTAAATAATAAACACCCAACCGTAAACAAGCATTAAATTAAACACCCATTAAGTTTACACACTAGGGTTGGATCACGACCCTCGTTAAAATCTAGCTACTCATGCTTGAAATGGAAGAAATAGAAGAAGAAATGATAATTGAACCCATATAGCTAATAAAAATGATAAAATCTATGTTCAAATAGCTCAAAATTTGAAAAACTACTAAAAAGAAGTAAAAGGAAATGGCTATCGTAGCAGCTGATGTCAAAAGTTGACCTAAAAATGTGAAACTAGTTTATCTATACATGGATGGAAATTTCGGACAAAAATGCCCTTTCGGAGGTTCTGCGGCCGCATAATTCCATGTGTGGTCCGAACTTTTCTTCAGCTTGACAGGATTGGAAGTCTGACACCGCATAATTCTTGTATGCAGCTGCGAAGCACTCATTCTGCGATACAATGTAATTGCGGCCGCATAGTGCACATTCTCTGAACTTTTCTTCGGACCCAACTTTTGCGGCCGCATAATGCATGTGCGGACCGCACTTTGCACCAGTCTCTAATGGATTTTCCTTCATAAACTGTGGTCGCAGATGATATTCTATGGTCCGCACTTCTGAGCTTTTGTGCCCTCTTTTTGTCCTTGAATTCAGATTACTCCTTCTTGAGTTGGATTCATCTCGGGAGTTCATCTTCTAATATTCCTACAATTAAGTACATTTCATCAGTTTTCGGGAAGACAATTAAACGCTTTGGACTAAAACGACATCTAAAAGGTACGTATAAGTAATCAAAATCCCCACTTATCAATGTCTCAGTTCTATTTCATCTGGGCTCTATTTTTTCATATGTGTCATCCTATTTTGCTTTCTATTTGGTTATGCCTAGTGATTCTTTGAGTTCTCCTATCTATGTCCATGCTTGTGGGAGATTCTATTGTTGTAGATCGTGTTTATTGCTTGTGTGTGGTTTCTATCAGGAGCCGTGAGACTAGTGTATATCTTCTACTTCTTGATATGGTGAAATTTGATGTTGTTTCGAGCATGGATTAGTTGTCACCTTATCACGCTATATTGGACTGTCACACCAAGACGATGACCTTAGCCATGTCGGGGTTGTCTCGATTAACTCTCGGCCATTCTACTACTAAGGTTATTTCTTATGTGAAGGCTCAGCATATGGTCGAGAAGGGATCTTTAGCATATTTGGCCTATATGTGTGATCCTAGTGTATAGGTTCCTTCCATGGATTCAGCTTGTTTTTATTCCACCATATCGTATGGCCCCATCTGAGTTGAAGGAACTGAAGGAGCAGTTGCAAGATTTTCTGTATAAGGGATTCATTAGACCTAGTGTCTCACCTTGAGGTACGCCAGTGTTGTTTGTGAAGAATAAGGATGGTTCAATGAGGATGTGTATAGATTATCGACAATTGAACAAATTCACTATCAAGAACAAGTATCTGTTGCCGAGGATAGATGACTTATTTGATCAGCTTCAGGGTGCCAAGGTATTTCGAAGATTGATAAGAGATCTGGCTACCATCAGTGGAAGATTAGGGCATCATATGTCCCTAAGACAACTTTTCGGACTCGGTATGGTCATTATGAGTTTCTATTGATGTCATTTGGCTTGACAAACACCAGCATCATTTATAGATTTGATGAACCGGGTATTCAAGACCTATTTGGATTCTTTTGTGATCGTCTTCATTGATGATATTTTGGTTTACTCCCACAGTAGGGAGGGGTAATGAGTATCATCTTCGGATTGTACTTCAGACCTTGAGAGATAGTCAATTATATGCTAAGTTTTCAAAGTGTTAATTTTGGTTGGATTCGGTTGCCATTTTGGGGCATGTTGTATCTTCCAATGGAATTAAAGTGGATCCTAAGAAGATTGAGGCAGTTGATAATTGACCTAGACCTACTTCAGCTATAGAGATTCGGAGCTTCCTAGGTTTGGCAGGTTATTATCACCGATTCGTGGAAGGGTTTTCATCTATCGCAACCCATTGAACTAGATTGACCCCTCCCCATTCAAGTGGTCTTGTGAGTTGAGCTTTCAGAAGCTCAAGATTGCTTTAATTACAGCTCCAGTATTGGTCTTGTCTACGGGTTCAGGGTCTTATATTATGTATTGTGATGTGTCACGTATTGGTCTTGACGCGGTGCTGACGCAAGACGATAGAGTGGTTGCCTACATGTCTTGGCAGCTTAAGGTTCATGAGAAGAACTACCTTCTTCCTCACTTAGAGTTGGCAGATATTGTTCATGTATTGAAGATTTGGAGGCATTACCTCTACGGCGTGTCGTGTGAGGTATTCACAGATCATCAGAGTCTACAACACTTGTTTAAGAAAAAGGAATTAAATTTGAGGCAGCAGAGGTGGTTAGAACTGTTAAAAGACTATTATATTACCATTTTGTATCATCCGGGTAAGGCCAATGAGGTGCCCGATGCCTTGAGTAGAAAGGGTGTGAGTATGGGTAGCCTTGCATATATTCCAGTTGGTTATAGACCGCTAGCATTAGATGTTCAGGATTTGGCCAACCAGTTTGTGAGGTTAGATGTTTGGGAGCCTAGATGGATTCTTGCTTGCATGGTTTCTCAGTCTTCTTTTTATGAGCGCATTAGAGAGCATCGGTATGACGACCCCCATTTGCTGGTTCTTAAGGACACAGTCCAGCACGACGATGTCAAGGAGGTTTCTATTGGATATGATGGGGTGTTGCGGGTACAGGGTTGGATTTGTGTGCCCAATGTGGATGGGTTGCGTGAGTTGATTCTTATGAAGACCCACAGTTCTCGGTATTCCATTCATCCGGGTACCGCCAAGATGTATCAGGATTTGAGGAAGCATTATTGGTGGAGAAGAATAAAGAAAGATATAGTAGAATATGTGGCTCGGTGTTTGAACTACCAGCAGGTGAAGTACGAGCATTAGAGGCCTGGCGGTTTGCTTTAGAGACTTGAGATTCCCAAGTGGAAGTGGGAGCTTATTATCATGGATTTTGTAGTTGGGCTCCTACGGACTTTGAAAAAATTTGATGCAGTATGGGTCATTGTCGATAGGTTGACCAAGTCGACGCATTTCATTCTAGTGGCGGCTATCTATTCTTCAGACCAGCTGGCTCATATCTATATGCATAAGATTTTTCGTCTCCACGGCATGCTGGTGTCTATTATCTCCGATCGAGGCACACAATTCACATTGCATTTCTAGAGAGCTGTGCAGCGGGAGTTAGGTATGCAGGTTGAGTTAAGTAAGGCATTTCACCCCAAATGGACAGGCAGTCCGAGCGCACCATCAGATCTTGGAGGACATGTTACGGGCATGTGTTGTGGATTTAGGGGGTTCTTGGGATCAGTTCTTACCGCTTGCGGAGTTTACCTACAAGAACAACTACCAATCGAGTATTCAGATATCTCCTTATAAGAGCTTATATGGGAGGCGGTGTCTTTCTCCAGTTGGTTGGTTTGAGCCGGGAGAGGCTAGGTTGTTGGGCACTGATTTGGTTCGGGATGCCTTGGAGAAATTCAAATTGATTTAGGATCGGTTTCGTACAGCCCAATCTAGGAAAAATAGTTATGCTGATCGGACGGTTCGTGATGTAGAATTCTTGATGGAAGAGAGGGTTTTGTTGCAGGTTTCACCCATGAAGGGTGTGATGAGGTTCGGGAAGAAGGGCAAGTTGAGCCCTAGGTATATCGGTCCCTTTGAGATCCTTGAGAAAGTTGGTGAGGTGGCCTACAGACTGGCATTTCCACCTAGCTTATCAGCAGTTTCACCCAGTGTTCCATGTTTCCGTGCTCCAGAAGTATCCTAGTGATCCGTCACATGTATTAGATTTCAGCTCAGTCCAATTGGACAAGGATTTGACTTATGAGGAGGAGCAGGTGGATATTCTAGCCCAATAGGCCCGAAAGTTAGGGTCGAAGAGTTATCTTTCTATTAGAGTGTAGTGGAGAGGTCAGTCGATCGAGACAGCAACATGGGAGTCCGAGTCCAATGTGCGGAGTAGATACCCACACCATTTTACCAGTCCAGGTACTTTTCTATGTCCATTCGAGAACGAACGTTTATTTTAGAGGTGAAGAAGGTGATGATATGATAAGTCGATATGTGTACTAGACCTTATGTGTTTCGATACCTCTATTAGCTCACTTTAATGTTCCTCGATTTATGTGAACAGTCAGTATTTTTTTAAGAAAAGATTTTACGTGAAAATTTGAAGAAAACATGATTTTTGGCTTTAAAAATAACTTGAGGATACTATGGTCAACATTTTGTGAAAATGACACCGGATCGATATTTTGACGATCGTGTTGGATCCCTATTGTGATTTTGGACTTGGAAATATGCCCGAAATTGAATTCGGAAGTCCCTAACTTGATTTGACTTATTTTGTCGAAAGCTAGTAATTTGAAGGTTTGAAAATTTCTTAGGTTTGACCGTATGTTGACTTTATGGATACCGGATTCGGATTTTAGTTCCGGAACTTGGTATAGGTCCATTTTTCTATTTGAAACTTGTCTGCAAAATTTGGTGTAAATCGGAATTGGTTTTATAGGATTCGACGCTCGGTTGTGATCTTAGAAGTTCTTGAGTTTTCTTTGAAATTCGATGCATTTTAATGTTTGATTCGCAATTATAGGTGTTATTTTGGTGTTTTGATCACGCAAGCGAGCTCGTACGATGTTATTACACTTGTGTGAATGTTTGGTTTGGAGCCCGAGGGACTCGAGTGAGTATCGGATAGGCTACAGACCACTATGAACTTAGAAAGTTATTTGTTTTCAACTGTTGCTGGTGTCTGATGCTTTGTGCTTCGCGATCGGGAAAATGGAATGGGGCTGGGGAGGAATCTCTTCTTCATGAATGTGAGGATCTAGTTGGGAGCGAGAAGTAGTGGGGGTTTACCCTTCGCGAATGCAACCTTCTTCTCGCAAACGCGATAAGTTATGGGATCTGGGGGAGTGAGGCGTTACTCTACGTGAATGCAGTCCTTGGCACGCGAACGCGAAGGCAGTGGAGAAAGCCTTCGCGAATGCAAAGTGTAGCTCACGAACGGGAAGGCCTTTTGGCCCCTGTGCTTCACAACTGCATCAGGTGCTTCGCGAACGCGAAGAGGCGCCTTTAAACATCCCAAAGTCGGGATTTGAGTCATTTTTCACCATCTTCAAGTTTGAGCTCGGCCTAGAGGCGATTTTGTGGAGGTTTTTCATCCCAACTTCATTGGTTAGTAGATTTTAACTTGTTTCATTACAATTTCATAAATACCCATTGTTTTAACTTTTAATCTAAGCTTTTTCATGGTAGAAACTAGGGATTTAGGTAGAAATTGGGGATTTTGAGAAATTGAGACTTAAACATCAAGTTGAGGTAGAATTTTAAACTATCACATAACCGGGGTCGGTGGTGAATGAGTAATTGAATTTTAGTCCGAATCTCGGGTATTGACCATGCGAGCTCGGTGTTGACTTTTGTTGACTTTTTTCGAAATCATTGAAGATTGAATCTTTTTCACTCATGGGTAGTTTCTAAAGCATAATTTGAATTATTTGAACTATATTTGGCTAGATTCGATTAGTTTGGAGGCTAATTCTATAGAAAAAGTTGCAGTTGTGACTTGATTTGGTTGCGGAGCAAAGTAAGTGTCGTGGTTAACCTTGACTTGAGGGACTAGGACTTGTTGATCTATTTTCTACATGTATTATGTGTGGGGACGACATATATGCGAGGTGATGACTATATTCTCCATGCTTAGGTTAGATTATTAATTTTTTTAATTATTCGCTTCATATTTATTTTTTATTTTGAATATGTTGGGAATTGTGAAAGTTGAGTTTATTATCATGGCACCATAATTGAAGCAAAATTATTTTTCGTTTTGCTTTTGTTATTCGAATTTGTATTGTTGCTTGGTGAGGATGAGTGAAAAGCACGAAGGGTGTTTGTTGTGCCTTATTTACATTCATTATAAATATATTGAGAAGAGTGATGTCGTGCCAGAGAGTAAAAGCAAGAAGGATGATAACGTGCCATTTTATTTATGATATTACATGGTGAAGACGAGAGTAAAAGTACGAAGGGTGATGCCGTGCCATCTTTATTTCATTGCATTATTTTATTTTCGGATTGGTGACATACTTTGTTACAATTGTTGCTTATTTCGGAAGATGTTATTTGGTGATTTCATACTTGATTCATATGATATTTCTCCTTTCGCATGTCCCCTCCCGATTAATAATTTATTGTTCTACTTCTTATTTTGTTGCTTTATATATATATATATATATATATATATATATATATATATATATATATATATATATATATATATATATATATACATAATGCATGTATGTATGTATGTACAAGATTTTGTGTAGGTTTCTTGTCATGGCCTCGTCACTACCTCGTCGAGGTTAGGCTCGATATATACGGAGTACATTGAGTCGGTTGCGCTACACTTCTGCACCTCTTATGCAGATCCTGGTGCTGCTCCTAGCGACGTTTAGTGGTTTTCTGCTTGGATTCATCCACAGTTGGAGACTTAAGGTGTAGTTGCACGGCATCCGCAGCCCCGAAGTCCCCTTCTTTATCTATCCTCCTATTTATCTAATTTCAAATAGTTGTACTCTGTTTCAGACAATATATGTAGTATTCTAGTTGCTTATATACTTGTGATTCCGGACTTTTGGGAATAGTAAGCTTCGCGTTACTTTTATTCGTAGTGTTAAATTTGGAGTTTTCTATTTTAATATCATTACTTTGTATTAATTATCAAAAAATTGGTTAAATCTAGCTAACGTTGCTTGCCTATCAAGTGAAATGTTAGCGGTATCACGGTACCGGGGGTGGGATTCTGGATCGTGACATATTACCAGTACGATTAAAACTGCTCTAGAATTTCTAGAATCCCTTCAGCCTTAGTTAGAATTCCAAATTCAAATTTCGAAACTAAAGAAACTATTAATAATACCTACTTGGGTAGATTAAAATTAGTCGAGTTAATGAATTTGAAGGCCTTTGAAAAAAATATCTCCTTAAATGGCGCCCATCAAGTGTGGTCATAACTCTCCACATATTTCCCTTGTTTGGTTGGTGAGTGAAAACCTCTTTCCGAAAAATATTTTCTAGTGTTTGATTGGAGAGTAGAAAATATTTTTTTTTTAAATTGTTTTTATGCTACTCTCCTTACCCCCTTCCCCAAGTCCCTATGTTTCCTGTGCTCCCCCTCCCCCCTCCCCCTTCCCAAATACCCAACATTTTCATGACTCTATTTTCTTCAACAATTTAATTGTTCTTCTAAAAATTCACACAAACCCAAAAGAACTAATGTGTTGATTTATTTTTTTATGCAAAAACAACGTTAAAATTTGTACTCCATAACTAAAAAAATACTCTCTTTTTTGTTGAAAAATAAAGTATTATTACTACAACATGAAAATAAAGTACTCATTTTGTTGAAGTGAAAGAAAATACTTTTTCTACATCATGAGAACAAAATAATCGTTTTATTAAAATGAAATAAAATACTTTTTCTACATCATGAAAATAAAATACTCTTTTTGTTGAAATAAATGAAAATACGTTTTACTACATCTTTGTTGAAATGAAAAAAAAATACTTTTTACTACATCAACAACAAGAACAACATATCCAGTATTATTCCACACTGTGGGGTCTGGGGAGGGTAGTGTGTACGCAGACCTTACCCCTACCTTGTGAGGATGGAGAGGCTATTTCCAATAGACCCTTGGCTCAGGAAAGCATAAGCATCCCATTAATGAAAATATGGACAAGAAGGGACAGTACCAAAAAGCCATATAAAAGCAAAATAAAAATAACAACATTGTAATGTAATCAACAATTAAAGAAAACAACGGATTGTCATGAAAACCTACTACCCAGAGAAAGCGAGACTGCGTTCCAATACAACTATTATGAACACTCTAGACTACCTACTGTACTACCCTAGACCTTGACCTCCATACTTTCCTATCAAGGGTCATGTCCTCAGTCAGCTGAAGTTGCATCATGTCCTGCCTAATCACCTCTCCCCACCTCTTCTTTGGCCTACCTCTACCTCTCCGTAGGCCCTCCAATGTCTACCTCCCACACCTCATCACCGGGGCGTCTGTGCTCATCCTCCTCACATGACCAAACCACCTAAGCCACATTTCCCGCATCTGTCCTCAATAGGGGTCACACCTACCTTGTCGCGAATAACCTCATTTTTGATCCTATCTAACCTGGTGTGTCTGCACATCCATCTCAATATCCTCATCTCTACTACCTTCATCTTCTGGATATGAGCGATCTTGACTGGCCAACACTCAGCCCCGTACAACATCTTTGGTCTGACCACCATTTAATAGAACATACCCTTAAGTTTCGGTAGTACCTTCCTATCACATAAAACACCAGAAGTGAGTCTTCATTTCATCCATCCCGCCCCAATATGATGTGTCACCTTCATCAATCTCCCAATCTCCCTGAATAATAGACACAAGGTACTTAAAACTCCCTCTCCTACGGATGACCTGAGAGTCTAGCCCCATCTCCCCTTTCCCCCATTGAGTCTCGCCACTGAACTTGTACTCCAAGTATTTTGTCTTGGTCCTGCTCAACTTGAAACCTTTAGATTCCAGGATCTGCCTCCCTACCTCTAATTGCGCGTTCACACTGTCTTGCATCTCGTCAATCAATACAATATCATCTGCAAATAGCATGCACCACAGAACCTCCCTTGGATGTGGCGCGTCAGTAGATCCATCACCAGAGCAAACAAAAAAGGGCTGAGTGCAGACCCCTGATGCAACCGCATCATAATCGAAAAATGGTCCGAGTCCCCACCCACCGTCCTCACTCGGGTCTTTACTCCATCATACATGGCCTTAATCAACCTAACATAGGCAATAGGTACACCTCTAGCCTCAAAACATTTTCACAAAACCTTTCTCGGAACTTTATTGTATGCCTCGTCGAGGTTAGTCTCGATGATTACGGAGTACATTGAGTCGGTTGTGCTACACTTCTGTACCTCTTGTGCAGATACTGGTGCTGATCCTAGCGATGTCTAGTTGTTTTCTGCTAAGATTCAGCCACAATTGGAGACTTGAGGTATAGTTCCACGGCGTCCGCAACCCCGAAGTCTCGTTCTTTATCTATCATACTGTTTATCTAATTTCAAATCGTTGTACTTTGTTTCAGACTATATATGTGGTATTCTAGTCGCTCATGTACTTGTGACTCCAGATTTTTAGGAATAGTAAGCTTCCGTTACTTTTATTCGTTGTGTTAAAGTTAGAGTTTTCTCGCTTAATATCATTTGTTTGTATTAATTATTAAAAAATGGTTAAATCTAGCTAACGTTTCTTTCCTATCAAGTGAAATGTTAGGCGTTATCAAGGTACTGGGGAGGGATTTTGGACCGTGACATATTACCAGTACGATTAAAAATGCTCTAGAATTTCTAGAATCCCTTCGGCCTTAGTTAGAATTCAAAATTCATATTTTGAAACTAAAGAAACTCTTAATTAGACCTACTTGGGTAGATTAAAATTAGTCGAGTTAATGAATCTGAAGTCCTTTGAAAAAAATATCTCCTTAAATGACGCCCATCAAGTATGGTCATAACTCTCCACATTTTTCCCTTGTTTCGTTGGTGAGTGAAAACCTTTTTCCGAAAAATATTTTCTTGTGTTTGATTAGAGAGTAAAAAATATTTTTTTATGACACTCTCCTCACCCTCACCAAGTCCCTATGTTTCCTGTGCTCCCTTCCCCCCCCCCCCCCCCCCAAAAAAAACCCAATATTTTTATGACTCTATTTTCTTCAACAATTTAATTATTCTTGTAAAAGTTCACACAAACTCAAAGGAACTAATGTGTTGCTTTACTTTTATGCAAAATAACATTGAAATTTGTATTCCATAACTAAAAAATACTACTTTTTTTGTTGAAAAAGAAAGTACTATTTCTACAACATGAAAATAAAGTACTCATTTTGTTGAAATGAAAGAAAATATTTTTTCTACATCATGAGAACAAAATACTCATTTTGTTGAAATGAAAGAAAATAATTTTTTCTACATCATGAAAAGAAAATACACTTTTTATTGAAATAAAAGAAAATAATTTTTACTACATCATTTTGTTGAAATGAAAGAAAATACGTTTTACTACATCAGCAACAACAACATACCCAGTATTATCCTACACCGTGGGGTCTGGGGAGAGTAGTGTGTACACAGACCTTACCTCTACCTTGTGAGGATAGAGAGGTTTTTTTTAATAGACCCTCGGCTTAGGAAAACATAAGCATCACATTAATGAAAATATGGACAAGAAGGGACAGTACCAAAAAGGCATATAAAAGCAGAATAAAAACAACAAGATAGTAAGGTAATCAAAAATGAAAGAAAACACCGGATTGTCATAAAAATCTACTACCCAAAGAAAGCGAGACTGCGTGCCAATATTACTGTTATGAACACTCTAGAATACCTACTCTACTACCCTAGTCCTCCACCTCCATACCTTACTATCAAGGTTTATATCCTCGGTTAGCTGAAGTTGCGCCATGTCTTGCCTAATCACCTCTCACTACCTCTTCTTTGGCCTACATCCACCTCTCTGTAGGCCCTTCAATGTCAACCTCTCAAATCTCCTCATCGGGGCGCCTGTACTCCTCCTCCTCACATGACCAAACCACCTAAGTCGTGTTTCCTGCATCAATAGGGGCCACACCCACCTTGTCGCGAATAACCTCATTTCTGATCCTATCTAACCTGGTGTGTCCGCACATCCATCTCAACATCCTCATCTCTGCTACCTTCATCTTCTGGACATGAGCTATCTTGACATGCCAACACTCAGCCCCATACAACATCGTTGGTCTGACCACCACTCTGTAGAACATACCCTTAAGTTTCGGTGGAACCTTCCTATCACACATAACACCAGAAGCGAGTCTCTATTTCATCCCTCCCTCCCCAATACGATGTGACATCTTTATAAATCTCTCAATATCCCTGAATAATAGACCCAAGGTACTTAAACTCCCTCTCTTAGGGATGACCTGAGAGTCTAGCCCCACCTCCCCTTCCCCCCATTGAGTCTCGCTATTGAACTTACACTCCAAGTATTCTGTCTTGGTCCTGCTAATCTTGAAACCTTTAGATTCTAGGGTTTGCCTCCATACCTCTAATTGCGCTTTCACGCCGTCTCATGTCTCGTTAATCAATACAATATCATCTGCAAATATCATGCACCATGACATCTCCCTTTGGATGTGGCCCGTCAGTACGTCCATCACTAGAGCTAACAAAAAAAGGCTGAGTGCCGACCCCTGATGCAACCCCATCATAACCGGAAAGTGGTCCGAGTCCACACCATCCTCACTCGAGTCTTTACTCCATCATACATGTCCTTAATCAACCTAACGTAGGCAACAGGTACACCTCTAGCCTCCAAACATTTCCACAAAACCTTTCTCGAAACTTTATCGTACGCCTTTTCTAAGTCGATGAACACCATATTCAAGTCCTTCTTTCTCTGTCTATACTTCTCCATCAATCTCCTAACAAGGTGGATGGATTCTGTAGTTAAACACCCCGGCATAAACCCAAAATGGTTCTCGGAAATAGACACCCTCCTCCTCACCCTTAGCTCTGCCATTCTCTCCCAGACTTTCATAGTATGGCTATGAAGCTTGACACCGCGATAGTTATTGCAACTTTGGATATCACTCTTGTTCTTGTATACAGGAACCATCGTGCTCCGCCTCCACTCTTCGGGCATCTTCTTTGTTCTAAAAATTACATTAAATAACCTAGTGAGTCACTCCAAGCCTTCCTTTCCCCCCACACTTCCAAAACTCCACCGTGATTTTATCCGGCCCGGTCGCTTTGCCCCTGCTGATCTTACACATAGCCCCCTCAACTTCATCAAATCTAATCCGCCTACAATACCTAAAGTCACAACGGCTCCCGTAGAGTTCCAAATCACCCAGTACAATGCTCTTATCCCCCTCCTTGTTCAAGAGACTATGAAAGTAGGTCTAGCATCTCTAACGGATAAGCCCCTTGTAAACAACTAATTTTGACCACGCCCAAATTTCGTACTAGTGTAAATATTTTTTTTAGGTCTAATCTTGATATTTTAAACTTTTATCTTACTCTTAATAGGTTTTATTTAAAAGAAACTTTAAAAAAAAAAAGAACTACAAAATTACTTAACATTCTTAGAATATAAAGCTTATTTCTTTTAATTAGAATTTTAATAAGTAAGCTATAGAACCTTTCTTAGTATCATTTAAAGTACATCTAAATATTTAATTTTTCGATAATATAAGAAATTTTGGTTAATCTCTTATCTTTATAATTTAATTTATCTAATTAAACTTTAATGTCAAAGAGATAAAGTTTATTTTTTTTTAAATTTGATTTTTTTTTTATATTTTTGTTTTACTTTTCTAATTCCATAATCCCTATTTTTTTTAGCCTAAAACTCTCCACCAACTCTCACGTTTGTCACCCTCACTTCCCACTTCCCCCGCTTTTCTTTTCCACCAACACCTTAACTTCCCTCATCCACACATCTATAAATAATACAAACACCTTCAAAGTATGGGGTCCGAACTCCAGACACACACACATACATGTCATAAGCTCCTTCTTTTTCTTCTTCAAAATCACAACCATACACCACCATTTACTCCCTCACCCGCACTCCAGCCCTTTACATTACGAGCCCCTGCACAAAACAAGCAGCCGCCGGATCTTCTGCAGAACACCACAACCACCTCCAGCCTTCTCCTTTTCTTCTGGGACGGACGGAGAACACAAAAAAAAACTACTCCAGCCTCCCAACCCTCTCTCAAGCGACGAACCAGACAACCCCATCCTTGAAAAAGAAAAAAATAAAACCAGTAGCCACTTCTGTCTTCAATAGAGAACACAAAAATAGCCATGGCTGCCGCCTAACCCCACCATCAGTACCCCTCCAGCCGTCGCCTGTAACAACAACAACCAACACAATCGCCTCTCATCACTTCAGTCGCGCCTCTGAGGAAACAAATGGACACATCCCTTTGTCAGCTTAATCCACAGCTTTGGACGTCAACATCACTTCACTCAGTTGCTATAGTTTAATTTTTCCTTGAGCCGACCAGTCGAGGTTGCCGTCTGAGTTCGAGTTTCACACTACTATCCGTTCGTTGTTCGGTTCGCGGCCTCAATTGATTTTGATTGCTGTTTCGAATTCGATCGTAGTTGTGGTTTCTTGACGTCCTTGTAACTATTGGGAGTTTATTTAATCAAAGGTAAATTTCTGTTCGTGGCAATTTCAATTCAAATGCAGGGCTATGTTCTCTTATGTTTGCATTTTTCGGATTCGGTTTAACGTGAAATCAGGATTGTTTTACCTTATATGTTACTACTGTTTAGATTCATTTGTTTGACTTAGTCTCAGTATGAGTAAAGTGAGACCTATTCATTTGGATTGTGATTTGCAGCAATTAGTTTCATCTCTTCATAAAATCTATTTAAATCGTTCGTCAATTTGATTTACACTATATTTGTTAGAATTGGTTTAATGGTATAATGTTGTTTGAATCTCCTATTTCAACATTAATTTCATGAGCATGAGATCTAAGTCTAATAATATTTTATTTATGTTCGATAGCTAAAAATAAGAATCAGTGATGCATTATTTCTCCTTGAAATCATTGTCCATTAGTTTGTGAGTTGGGCCAAGAATAATTTGTATCATGCTTTGGGCGTGACTTAATCTATTATCGTGGTTGTGTACACGTTCGCGTAACATAATAACGATTCCTAAAATTAAAACCGAGGTATGCGATCGCGCAACTTTGGCCAGGGTTTTTTTTTTAAATAATTAAGCGTGACAAATCGTGTACATGTACGCGTGACATGATTCGAGCGTCGCTTTTCAAAACAAAACCGAGGTACACGTTCGCGTGACTTTGACCAAATAATTTTAATATGAAGGCATATTAATTGTGTAAACGTACGCGTGACATGGTTTTAGCACACTAAATAAGATGAGTACACGTACACGTGACTCGTCTCAGGTTACTTTCTTAAAAGCGGTAAAAGGAAAATATACATAGGTCCTAAAAATGAGTAATTAAACAATTAAGACAAGTATGAATCATTAAGCAACCGTGCTAGAACTACGGAACTCGGGAGTGCCTAACACCTTCTCCCGGGTTAACAGAATTCCTTACCCGGTCTTCTGGTTTCGCAGACTTTAAGACAGAATAAAAACTTCCTCGATTTGGGATTTAAAATAAACCGGTGACTTCAGACACCATAAATTATTCCAAGTGGTGACTCTGAATAAATAATAAATTCCATTTCGATTAGTCACTTTAATTGGAAAAACCCCCTAATCCCCACCCTTGGCGAAAAAAGGAGGTGTGACAGCTCTGGCGACTCTGATGGGGACATAATCTCTGGTTCAGGGTATAAGAATTCGAGCTTGTTAATGTGATTTTACTTGGCTTTATTAATTGTGATATTACTGTATTTTGTGCGTTCAATGTGCTAAATGTTCTTTATTTACCGTTTTGATATTTATTTGAACTGTATTTACACTACCTTCTTACGCCTCCTTTCTGAGTCTTCTAAAAATTGGTGCACACGTTCGCGTGGCCTGCTTTTCTGTTAGAGGTCATACAAGTAAAAAATGCGGGGATGGACTAGCGACTAGGCCGGATAGTCTTTCGTGCTACCGGTACGTCGCTCCCACCCCGACTCGAGTTGTCCGCTCGGGTAGCCAAGGTCTAGAACAAAACCTGAGGTTTAACCTTAGAATGGCAAAACCTCATGCCGGATCCCTAGTAGGAACGATTATCTGCATCATGTGCATTTTGACTTAGGGGACTCAACACAGGGGTTGGGTCCGTCTAGGACAGGTGTACCCGAAACAAAAAGACCATCCTGATGCATCCTACTTGTTATATGTGCATTATTTGTCTCGGTTTGTTGTTGACCGGCTAAAGAAAGAAAGAAAAATAATATAAAAACCAAGAGTGAGGAAAGATAGAAATTTACCAGTGTTAAAAAAAACCTTGATACTTGAAAAAATACCTCGGAACTCTGTCAAAATTTTTCGAAAAAAAAAAGAATTTCAAAATAATTGAATATGAGGGGAAAAAGAATTTCAAAATAAGTCAAAATAATTTTTCTTCAGTTATGTCAAAACTTTACTAAACTACGCGAGTCTGATTCTCACTGGATGTGAGATACGTAGGCAACGTTCACCGGGTCCGGCCCCCACTTTTCAAAAATTCAAAAATATTTTCTTTTAATTTCTTCTCAAAATCAAAAAATATTTGCGTTCTTATTTAAAAGTCTTTCTTTCGGAATTCCCAAAAACAAAAAATTAAAAATTAAAAAAAAAATCTTTCTTCTTTTGAAGTCTTCCAAAAGAAAAACTTAGAAATCCAAAGACATATTTTCTTTGTTAGGAACATTCATGGTCTGAATTGTATAAGAATAAGGTTAGTTTATTTACTTTATTCCAGATTTTCCGGAACTACGTAATGGTCTTATTCATGCGGCGTAATGATACGTAGGCAATCCTCATCGGATGCGATCATAGTCATAATTTATCCGGGAAAAAAAGCAAAAATAAAGAGAATTTTTTTTTAAAAAAGAAAAGAAAGAAAGAAAGAAAGAAAGAAAAAAGAGCGTTAAATTCAAGGGGAAATAAATCAATAAGCTGGGATGAAGCATTAAGCCTTCCAGGATCATTTTATAAATAAAAATAGCATTACATGCATGACATACAATGTGTGATTAATATTTGCAAAATGCCTAACTCTAACACGTTTGTTGTTTGTCATCTATAAAGATAAAGTTAAACTGAGGTGGTTGGTTTGTGGTTTAAACTGGCGGCTCACCCTTACAACACGAGATCAAAAAGAAAAAGTAGAGTGGCAAACAACAGTGAGAATGAGTCAGATAATGATGATGTCCGTGGACAATTGGTCGAACAAGGTACAGAACTGGTTGAAGAAGTAAGAGTGTTGAAACAACAATTGGCAGAGATGTACCAAGCTTGGGTGAATGGACAGGCACCGCCCCCAGTACCCCATAGGGTCTTCGGATAATCTTCATAATGTGTCAGTTGCAAATCAAGTGTCTATCTCCCTAACAAGTAACCTATTGTACCAACCTGGATTCAGTCCGAGCATTAACCTTCCCACTATCCCCAGTACCTCCATTACACGTCCTCCAACCGTACCCCTCAGAAATTACCCACCTATTGTACCCATTGTCCCTAGTTTCACCGTTCCTCAACCGACTCTTGCTCAAAAGTCTAATAATGATCCACAACTGAATGTTCATGATGCCCAACATTACTCTCCAGAACCGATTTTCAAGGTTCCATATTCATATAAGCATACTCCTCAGAACATGTTCCCAGTTGAGATTGAAAAGCCCGACAAGAATATGGAACAAGAGGAAATGACCAGAAAAATGAAGAGCTTGGAACAAACCATGAGAAACATATAGGGTTTGGGAGGCCATAAGAGTGTTTCGTTTAATGATCTATGCATGTTCCCCCATGTCCATTTGCCACACGGCTTCAAGACCCCAAAGTTTGACAAGTATGATGGGCATGGTGATCCCGTTGCCCATTTGAAGAGGTAGTGTAACCAATTAAGGGGAGCAATAGGAAAAGAAGAATTACTTATGGCTTATTTTGGGGAAAGTTTGACAGGAATTGCATCAGAGTGGTTCATAGATGAAGACATCTCACACTGGCACGTTTGGAATGACATGGCTCAAGATTTTGTCCTACAGTTTCAGTACAATATTAATATAGTTCCAGACCGATCCTCTCTTGTCAACATAAAGAAGAAATCAACAGAAAGATTTAGAGATATCAAGTGGAGAGAGCAGGCCTCTAGGGTCAAACGACCAATGAAAGATGCAGAAATGATTGACTATTTTCTCTAAGCTCAGGATCTTCATTACCTCCATTACATGTTGGCCGCTATTGGTAAACCTTTCACTGAGGCGATTAAGATTGGTAAAATAGTTGATAATGGCATGAAGTCGGGAAAAATTGTGAGTCAGGCATCCCTTAATGAAAACACTCAAGCAATTCAAAGCGGGTCAGGCAGTTTCGAAAATCGAAAAAAGCAAGAGGAAGGATCCATACAAGATGACAATGATGAAGTTTGCTAGGGTCTCAAAGAAATGTTCTATGAGATCAATATGGTTCAAGTTGGTGAAAGCCCCAGCCCTCAGCTCATTGGTCCAGATACCTCGCTCAACAACTGGGAAGCAACTCCTCTTCACATCAGGAAGGAGTCTTGGTAGTCTGTTTTGTTGCTTTTTCTGTATTTGGATTATTTTAAGGGTTGTAATCCAGATATTTTAGTTTAATTGATTTGATTTGATGTTAACCATTCTATCCTTTCAAATTCAATGAAACGAAGTTCCATTTTCTTAGTAAAATTCTATCTTTTCCTTTTCCTAATTTTTGTTAATTTCTTATCCTTTTAAGTTTCGTTAATGCTGGCTTTAAAAACATGACATGCACGCGAAATTCATGCCCAGATCTTAAAAAGCTGTCTAATCTCGAAATAATGAATCAAGAATTTGAGATTCCCTCACTCCTAATCATTGTCGAAGCAGGGATCGATGAAACTGACTGGGTCAAGTCCCGATTGGAACAGTTGAGTTTAATTAATGAAAAGCGTTTGGCGGCAGTTTGTTTTGGTTAATTATACCAACAAAGAATGGCATGCGCTTAGAACAAGAAGTGTGTTCAAGACAATTTAAGGTAAGAGAACTTGTTTTGAAACGTATCTTTCCGCACCAGGAAGAAGCAAAAGGAAAGATCGCCCTGAATTGGCAAGGTCCTTACCTCGTCAAGAAAGTATTGTCAAAAGGAGCCCTACACTTGACAGATATAGAAGGACAGGTGACTGATATATCTGTTAATGCGGATGTGGTCAAGAGATATTATGTCTGACATGACTCTGTTAGGGCAATTTTATACTTAGC
>MDKI01115223.1:0-29976 GCA_005239505.1 Nicotiana paniculata
AGTTTTTAATTTTCTTATATAAAACCTATTAAGAGTAAAAAATTTAAAATATTAAGATTAGACCTAGAATTAATATTTACAGCAAAAAAGTATAGAATTTGGGTGTGGTCAAAAATTAGTTGTTCACAAGTACATCCATCAGTAGAGGCTTGTAGACATATCCTGTCAGTTAGTGCAGTATGTTGGGCTTGTAAGCCTTGTATGTATATTTTGTTGGTTTGCCAGCTGTAGTAGTTATGTCAGCCTTGTCGGCCCAACTTTATATTGATGTTTAGTCAGTGTTTGCAAATGGCCAAAATATGACATTATATGTTCAGAGTCCCTTAGTCGCAAGTTGGTACACAAGGATAGATGAGGCGCCAGGTGCCGGTCTCGCCCCCGAGGTTCGGAGCGTGACATTCCCGCACTTTTTTAATTTATTTTAGTTTGATTGTTGTTATTTACTAGATCGAATAAGGATTGGCTTAATAATTCTCTCATGTTGGCTTGCCTAGCAAGTGAAGTTTTAGGCGCCATCACGGTCCTGATGGTGGGAATTCCGAGTCGTGACAAGTTGGTATGAGAGAACTAGGTTGCCTAGGTCTACAACTCATGAGCGAGCTTAGTAGAGTCTGGGGGATTGGTACAGAAACGTCTGTACTTATCTCCTAGAGGCTATGAAGTTTAGGAACAAATTTCACTTCTATTCTTCTCGGTCGTGCGATTTTTTTTTCTTAGTACTAATTGAACTCTTCTACTCATATTCTCTCGTAGATGGCAAGAATAGGTATTGCTTCTTTAGCTGAGTAGGAGCAAGAGCCTCCAGTGGCAGCTCCTACGAGGGGTCGAGGTCGAGGCTGTGCCAGGGTCCGAGGTAGGGGCAGGGCTCAGCCAAGTGCCCGAGTAGCAGCCCCAGCTATGGAGCCTCAGGTAGAGTTTGACGAGGAGGTTCCATCCCAGACTGTTCCTGCCAGGACAGCTCGGGTTCCGGAGGGGTTCATTGCCTCCCTAGTGCTTCAGGACGCTTTGGTCCGTTTAGTGGGCCTTATGGAGAGTGTGGCCCAAACTGGCACATTTCCCATGGCACCAACAGTCTCTCAGTATGGAGGAGGAGCCCAGACTTCTGCTACCCACACTCTGGAGCATATGGCTCCCCAGTATGAGACCCCAGCAGCTCATCCAATCGGAGTAGTTCAGTCGGTTGTTGCAGCACAGACCAGTGATGGGTCAACTATGTCTTTTGAGGTTTTGTGGAGATTGGAAAGGTTTACATAGATCGTCCCAGTTCACTTCAGTGGTGATACTTCAGAGGATCCCCAGGAGTATCTTGACAACTGTCATGAGGTTCTACGGAACATGGTTATATTGGAGACCAGTGGGGCCGGCTTTGCTGCATTTCAGATGACTGATTCCGCCAAGAAATGGTGGAGATATTATTTGTTGACCAGACCAGTTGGGTTGCCTGCTCTTACTTGGGACCAATTCTCTCAGCTCTTCCTAGAGATGTTTCTGCTTATTACATTGGGAGATGAGCATCACCGTCAGTTCGAGTGCCTATCATATTGAGAGAGGAGAATCATATGAGACCCATTTTGTTGATTTGGAACGTCATGCTCCTCTTCTGCTTCCCACCGAGAGAGAGAGGTCGAGGAGTTTTATTGGCAGACTTGATCAGCCTATCAGATTGCAGATGGCTAAGAGACTAGGAGTGAGATTTCTTTTCAAGCGGCTGCCAATGTCGCCAGGCGAGTTGAGATGGCTCTTGCATAGGGGGTCAGGGGTTTGAGAAGACACCTCGCCATTTTGGTGGGTTCAACGGTGCCTCGTCTTGAGGCATGGGTACTTTTGGTAGAGGCCATCCTCCGAGGTCATTCCATACAGCGCTTCAGGCATCCCATAGTGCTTCAAGGAGTCGTGGTCCTTATGTGCCTCATTCTGGACAGCCACCCTACAGTGCACCACCAGCTCCTATCACCGCACATCATATTCAGAGTTATTACCATGGTCATCCAGCCCGTTCAGGTCAGTCTCAGTTCCCATAGCCACAGTACCAGGATGGATGTTTCGAGTGTGGTGGTTATGGGCATATCAGGAGGACCTGTCCGAGATTATTGGGCATCCCGATACAACATCATGGTTCTCGTGCCATCGTTTTCGCACCAGTTGCTGCACCGCCTGCTCAGATAGCCATAGGCAGGGGTCAGGCAGCCAGAGGTAGGGGCTAGACTATTAAAGGTGGAGGTCAGACCGTTAGAGTTGGAGGCTAGCTAGCTAGAGGCTGTCCTAGGGACGTGGTTCAGAGTGGTGGGCCCCAGCCTCGATGTTATGCTTTTCCAGCCAGGCCTGAGGCTGAGTTATCCGATGTTGTTATTACAAGTACTGTTTCAGTTAGCAGTAGAGATGCTTCAGTTCTATTTGATCCGGGATCTACTTACTCCTATATGTCATCCTATTTTGCTTCATATTTGGTTGTGCCTCGTGATTATTTGAGTGCTTCTGTATATGTTTCTACACATGTGGGGGATGCTATTATTGTATATCGTGTTTATCGTTCATGTGTTATCACCATTGGAGGTCTTGAGACTCGTGTAGACCTTCTACTTCTCTATATGGTCGATTTTGATATCATTCTGGGTATGGATTGGCTGTCACCTTATCATGATATATTGGATTTTCATGCCAAGACGGTGACCTTAGCCTTACCGGGGTTGCCTCGATTATAGTGGAGAGGAGATTCTAGAAATTCTACTAGCAGGGTTATCTCTTATGTGAAGGCTCAGCATATGGTTGAGAAGGGGTGTCTAGCTTATTTGGCTTATGTCCGCGATTCTAGTGCAGAGGTTCCTTCCATGGATTTAGTGCCAGTTGTTCGTGAGTTTCCAGAGGTGTTTCCTGCAGACTTGCCGGGGATGCCGCCCGACAGGGATATTAATTTTTGTATTGATTTGGCTCCGGACACTCAGCCCATTTCCATTCTGCCATACTACATGGCCCCGCCAAAGTTGAAAGAATTGAAGGAACATTTGCAAGATTTGCTTGATATGGGCTTCATTAGACCTAGTGTCTCGCCCTGGGGTACACCTGTGTTGTTTGTGAAGAAGAAAGATGGATCAATGAGGATGTGTATAGATTATCGGCAGTTGAACAAAGTCACCATCAAGAACAAGTATCCATTGCCGAGGATTGATGATTTATTTGATCAGCTTTAGGGTGCCAAGGTGTCTTCGAAGATCGATTTGAGATCTGGATACCATCAGTTGAGGATTAGGGCATCCGATGTTCCTAAGGCAGCTTTCTGGAATCGATACGGGCATTATGAGTTTCTAATGATGTCTTTTGGGTTGACAAATGCCCTAGCAACATTCATGGATTTGATGAAATGAAATT
This sequence comes from Nicotiana paniculata, assembly GCA_005239505.1. Lineage (NCBI taxonomy): Eukaryota > Viridiplantae > Streptophyta > Magnoliopsida > Solanales > Solanaceae > Nicotiana > Nicotiana paniculata. The sequence goes on from MDKI01115223.1 coordinate 3,367, forward strand.
TCAAGCCTTATTTGGATTCTTTTGTGATCGTGTTTATTGATGATATCTTGATCTACTCCCGCAGTCGAGATGAGCATGAGCAACATCTCAGGATTGCTCTTCAGACTCTAAGAGCCAGCCAGTTGTATGCTAAATTTTCAAAGTGCGAGTTTTGGTTGGATTCAATCGCTTTCTTGGGGCACGTTGTATCAACAGAGGGGATTCAAGTAGATTCTAAGAAGATTGAGGCAGTCCAGAACTGGCCTAGACCCACTTCAGCTATGGAGATCAAGAGTTTCTTGGGTTTGGGGCTATTACCGTCGATTTGTGGAAGGATTCTCATCTATAGCAACCCCGTTGACTAGGTTGACCCAGAAGGGTGCCCCGTTCATATGGTCAGACGAGTAAGAGGTGAGTTTTCAGAAGCTCAAGACTGCTTTGACTACAGTGTCGGTGTTGGTGTTGCCCACAGGTTCAGGATCTTATATAGTATATTGTGATACATCCCGTGTTGGGCTAGGTGCGGTAATGATGCAGGAAGGCAGGGTGACAGCATATGCATCACGACAGTTGAAGGTTCATGAGAAGAATTACTCTGTCCATGACTTAGAGTTGGCGGCCATTATTCATGCGCTGAAGATTTAGAGGCACTATCTTTATGGCGTGTCGTGTGAGGTCTTCATGGATCATCAGAGTCTTTAGTATTTGTTCAAGCAAAAGGATCTCAATTTGAGGCAGAGGAGGTGGTTGGAGCTATTGAAAGACTGTGATATCACCATCTTGTATTATCCTGGGAAGTTCAATGTGGTGGCCAACGCCTTGAGTAGAAAGGCAGCAAGTATGGGCAGCCTCGCGTTCATTACAGGCGGTGAGAGGCTGTTTGCATCAGATGATCAGACTTTGGCCAACCAGTTTGTGGGGTTGGACATTTCTAAGCCCATCAATGTTCTAGCTTGTACAGTCGCTTGGTCTTTCTTGTTTGAGCGTATCAGAGATCGGCAGTATGACGACCCTCATTTATTGGTCCTTAAGGACACAGTGTGGCACAATGGTGCCAAGAAGGTTATTGTTGGAGATGACGGAGTCTTGAGAATGCAGGGTCATGTTTGTGTGCCTAATGTGGATGGACTTCGTGAGTTGATTCTTGAGGAGGCCCACAGTTCCCGGTATTCTATTCATCCGGGCATCGCCAAGATTTATCACGACTTGCAGAAGCATTATTGGTGGAGGAGGATGGAGAAGGATATAGTTGCTTATGTAGCTCGGTGACTGAATTGTCAGCAAGTGAAGTATAAGCATCAGAGACCCGGTGGTTTGCTTCACCAGATAGAGATTCCTGAGTGGAAGTGGGAGCGTATCACTATGGATTTTGTTGTTGGACTCCCACGGACTCAAAGGAAGTTCAACGTAGTTTAAGTCATTGTGGACAGGCTGACTAAGTTCATCGGAGCGGTTGGCAGAGATTTACATTCGCGAGATCGTCCGTCGACGTGGTGTGCATGTGTCTATCATTTTTGATCAAGGTACGCAGTTCACCTCGCACTTCTAGAGGGAAGTACATCATGAGTTGGGCACGCGGGTTGATTTGAGCACAACATTTCATCCTCAGATGGACGGACTATACGAGCGCACTATTTAGATATTGGAGGATATGCTTCGCACATGTGTTATAGACTTCAGAGGATCATGGGATCAGTTCTTGCCCCTTGAAGAGTTCGCGTACAACAACAGTTACCAGTCGAGCATTCAAATGGCTCCCTATGAGGCATTATACGGTAGGCGGTACCGGTCGCCAGTTAGGTGGTTCGAGCCGGGGGAGGCTCAATTGTTGGGTACATATCAAGTACATGATGTCTTGGATAAGGTCAAGATTATTCAGGATCGACTTCGCACGGCTCAGTCGAGGAAGAAGAGTTATGCCAACCGTAGAGTTCGTGATGTTGTATTCATGGTCGGGGAGAGAGTGTTGCTCCAGGTATCACCCATGAAGGGAGTCATGAGTTTCAGAAAGAAGTGCAAGCTCAGCCCTAGGTATATAGGACCTGTTGAGATTCTCGAGAGAGTGGGAGAGGTGGTTTAACGGCTTACGTTGCCACCGGGATTATCAGTAGTTCATCTGGTGTTCCATGTGTCCATGCTCCGAAAGTATCACGGCGATCTGTCCCACATGTTAGATTTCAGCTTTGTCCAGTTGGACAAGGATTTGACTTACGAGGAGGAGCCGGTGGCTATTCTAGCCCGGCAGATTCGACAATTGAGGTCTAAGAGTTATCCTTCAATTCGAGTGAAGTGGAGAGGTCATCCCGTCGAGGCAGCTACTTAGGAGTCCGAGTCAGATATGTGGAGTAGATATCCACATCTTTTCACCAGCCCAGGTACTCTTCTATGATCAGCCCGTCGTGGCAGCTACTTGAGAGTCCGAGTAAGATATGTGGAGTAGATATCCACATCTTTTCACCAGCTCAGGTACTTTTATATGTCCGTTCAAGGAAGAACGATTGTTTTAGAGGTGAAGAATATGATGACCCGATAGGTCATCTTATATTTTAGAACCTAACTCTGTGTTTCGAGGTCTCAAAAACCTCATTTTAGCCTTCCTCGATTTGCGGCGCAGCCCGGGCGTTCTTCCGGAAGGCTTATATGTTAAAAACTGATAAAAATAATAATTTTGCCTTAAAAATTTATTTAAGTTGACAATGTTTTGAGCAAACGGACTCGGGTTCATGTTTTGGCGGTCCAAGTGGGTCTGTATCGTAATTTGGGGCCTGGGCGTATGCCCGAAATCGAATTCGGAGGTCCCTAGCTCGAGTAATTGATTTGTTGAAAATTTAAATTTTGAAAGATTTATGATTTTTAAGAATCGATGATGTTTGTATTTACTAATACCAAATCTGTATTTTGGTTTCGGATTCCGGTACAGGTCCACTATAATATTTATGACTTGTCTGTCGAAATTGGTGAGAAACAGAGTTGATTTGACGTGATTCAAACGTTCGGTTGTGACAATAGAAGTTTTAGAGTTTTCTTGATAATTCCATTTGATTTTGTGTTCGATTCGTAGTTCTAGGCGTTATTTTGGTGTGTTGATCGCGCGAGTGAGTTCGTATGATTTTAGGAATTGTGTGCATTTTTGGTTTGGATCCCCGAGGGCTCGGGTGAGTTTCGGATAGGCTACAAGGTGAATTGGACTTAGAAAAAATCTAGTGTTTTGCTGCAGCTGATGTTCTAGTGCATTGTGCTTCGCGATCGCAAAGACACTCTCGCGATCGCGAAGATGATCTGGGATGGGGAGGATTTTACACTACGCGAACGCGAGACCATGGTTGCGAATGCAGAGCATTGGGGGGTCTGCTCTACGCGAGCGCGACTCGTAATACGCGAACGCGTAGCTTTAGCTAGGCTGGGCGTGGGGCATGCGAGCCCTGTCTCGCGAATGCGAAGGTGAGGAGGGATATACCTTCGCAAACACGTGGAATCTCCCGCAATCGCGTAAGCCATTAAGGCTCTACTCTTCGTAAACGCGATGAACACTGGCTCGTAGTGATAAAGCAGTCCCAGTTACGGGATTTTGCCACGCTTTCAAAAATTTTCAAAACTAAAAGACCTAGAGGCTATATTTCCATAAGATTTTCTTCCCCAATTTGTTGGTAAGTGATTCTAACCTACTTTCTTTCAATTACCCATTACATCTCATGAGTTTTTAACCTAAAGTCTAGGATTTTCATGGTGGAAATTGGGGGTTTGGGTAGAATTAGGGATTTTTGCGTAATTGGAATTTAGACCTCGAATTGAGGTAGGATTTTGAAACAAATTACATAATCGGGCTCGGGGGTGAATAGGTGAAGAGATTTTTGTCCGAAACTCGGGTTTTGACCAAGCAGGCCCGGGGCCGATTTTTGACTTTTTGGAGGAATCTAAATTTATGCATATTAATTGATTTCTTTAGCAATATTTGACATTATTGAGTCATTTGTGGATAGATACGAGTGGTTTGGAGGTGGATTCTAGAGGAAAAGTTGTAATTGAGCATTGTGTGGCATTTGGAGCGAGGTAAGTGTTGTGTCTAACCTTGACTTGAGGGAATTAGGAACCCTCAGACTGTTTGTTATATGAAATCATGTGAGCGGCGTATATGTGAGGTGGCGAGTACTTATGCGCAACCAACTTATCTGTTTTCTCTACTTTCCCTTTTTTCTCATGTTTCCTCTTTCCCTGTCTTAATTGTTACATGCTCTATTTGTGTTCCCATGCCTAATTACGACTTGTTAGACATTGTTTCCTCATGTTAATGATATTAGTTCTTCCATAGTCTCATTATCTCCTATTAATTGCTTAAGCTGATTTATCGGTATCTTTTTCTTGTATATTCTGAATTGGTCTCGCTGTGTAGTATTATTTATGTGAACTTTCATGGTGTACAAACTTCCTATTTGTTTCCGTTTGGAGTTTAAGTATTGTGAAGGATTTCTGTGATTTGAATTGTGAAGTTTCTATACATACTGAGTAATTAATATTGATATGGTGGGATCGGGTTGCACGCCGCAACAGGTGGAATAAAGGTGATATATTGAGGAGGAATAAGGGTGAATTGATACTGTATGGTGAGAACAGGTTGTACGCCACAACATGTGTAATAAGGGTGGATTGTTTGGTGGAATAAAGGTGAACTATGATTGTATTATTGTGATATGGTGGGATCGCGTTGTACGCCGAAACACTTTTATTTATATTATGTTGTTTATGTTATTATGAGGAAATAAGGGAGGAATATGAGATGTACGGCGGGGTCGGGTTGCACGCTGCAACAACCTATGTGTTTATGTTCTCCCCTGAACTGTGTTAGCTTTACACTATTCTTTATTTCACTTAAGGATTGGTAATATCTGAACGCTGTTGACTTACTTCAGAGAGCTGTAGTTATTTCTTGCAAATTATTGCTTTATTCTATTCTGTCTTCCTTTATGCTTTTATCATATATACTGCGTACAACTGTTGTGTGCGTGACCCGCCGTAGCCTCGTCACTACTTCGTCGAGGTTAGGCTCGGCACGTACAAGTACATGGGGTCGGTTGTACTGATACTACACTCTGAACTTGCTGTGCAGATTTTGTTGCTGGTCGGAGCTGATCGTGAGGTTGGCTGCAAGATTCATCTTATAGGAGACCTAAGGTAGGCCTGCTGGCGTCCGCAGACCCTGGCGTCCCCTTCTATACATAACACCTTACTGTTTCTTTCATTTCGAAAATAGTTGTATTTCTTTCAGACATTTTCTTGTAGTGAAGTCTTAGAAGTTCGTGAATTATGACTCCAAATTCTGGGTAGTAGTACATATTGAGGCTGTTATATATTTCCACACTCTTTTAATTCGTTTTAGTTTTATTACTGTTATTTACTGAATCGAATACGGACTGGCTTAATAATTCTCTAACATTGGCTTGCCTAGCAAGTGAAATATTAGGCGCCATCATGGTCCCGACGGTGGGAATTTCGGGTCTTGACACAACAAAATGGAGTCCTTTGTGGAGCAAGTGATGAAATAAATGGGAGATTTGGCCCATAAACTCAAAGAAATTAAGGTTTCAGTGAAGCTCAATGAATAAAAGATTGCTATAATTGTGGAGAAACGTCTTTGTTTGCTATAATATTGGAGAAACGTCTTTGTTTGCTATAATTGTGGAGAAACGTCTTTGCAAATTGGAGAGGGGGCAAGTAACACTACAAACACTTCCACACTCCACCACCTCCTCCTATTGGATGTAAACACCACACATCCCATATCCAACAACCACACCATCAAGTCCAACATGGGGTTCCACAAGAAGTTAATGAATTCTCCCACGACGAAGAAGAGGTGGAGTATGGAGGGTTTGGTTATGGAGACCAAAGGGGTGAAACAAGAGATAACCAAATGATGTTCCAACATCTACGCATGAACTATGTCCAACCAAGGGTTCAACGAAATTGGAGAAATGGATGCAACAATAGGGGATACTTTGGAGAGAACCAAGGAGATCCGGATAGAGGGTGGACATCATCAAGATCAATCTTCCTCCGGTTACAGGAAGTAATGATCCGGAGGAATACTTGGGTTGGGTTTTTCAAAGTGAGATAATCTTTTGGACGAACCGAGTTTCTAGTACCCCAAGAGTTAGGTATTCCATCACTCAATTTGAAGACTTTGCATCTACTTGGTGGGATTCGGAATAAAGGAGAAGGATACGACTTCGCATTCCATTGATAGATGGATGGGTAGAGTTGATTAGTGTTGTGGACACAAGGTTTTTTCCTAAATATTACAAACAAGAGCTTTTCAAGAGAGTTTACACTTTGAAGAAAAGCTACAAGAGTGTTGGGGAATACCATAATGAATTTGAGCTTGTTCGCATAAGGGCCAACTTTGAGAAAGAGGATAATGCTACGGTTATTTAATTTATCGCGGGACTTATAGGGAAATGTCTCCACCTATGAAGCTTCACAAGTATGAGGTTTTGAATTATGTCTTCCAAGCGGCAAGTCAAGTTGAATGAGACCTGGAGGAAGACAAGGCCTACAGGTCAAAGGGGTATAACACTTCATCGGGAAAAGTAAAAGACTCTTGAAAGCCATCTTCCAAGGATGACAAACCAAGGGAGTACAAAAAGGATTCCAAAACATATTATGACAAGAGAAAAATGAAAGTAGAGTCCAAGAAATGAGGTAACTATGCTAAGTCTCGCTCTTCTACTTCTACTAGTAATATAAAATGTTATAAGTTCCACGACTATGGTCATGTTTCGGCGGAATGTCCCAACCGGAGGGAAATTATCATTAATGAGAGTGGAATCCATTTGTCCAATAGTGGAAATGATGAGGATTTTTACGAGGATCCTTCAAGTGGAGAGGATCAAGAAGTTCTTGATGGGATCGAAGAAATATCGAATATGTCAAATTGTGTTGTGAGAATAATGATCGGTGCAACCGTAAAAAAGATGAGCATGACCAAAGAGAAAACTTGTTCCATGCTAGATGTAGAGTTGGGGAATATATTGGGTCATGATTATGGATAGTGGAAGTTGTCCCAATGTTTCTATTAGTGTCATGGTTGAGAAGTTGGGTCTAAAAATTATGAAGCATGTTTGACATACAAGTTGAAATGGTTGAATGAGTGTGGTGAACTCAAGGTGATCAAGCAAGACATGACAAAATTTAGCATAAGAAAATATGAAGATGAGGTCTCATCTGATGTTTCTCTGATGCAATCACGTCACATGCTTTTGGGAAGACCTTGGCGATATGACCAGGGAGCTATTCATAATGGTAGAACATATAGATACTCCTTCTTGTACAAGGGAAATAAACGTACTCTTCATCTATTAGCTCCTCTCAAGTGAATGAAAATAATAAAGTCATGAGTAGATTGAGAGAGAAAGAGAAAGGAGAGAATGAGAGAAGTAAGGGAGTGTCCAATGGCAACATTAAATAGGAAAAGGGAGAGCAAGAGTTGAGCGATATGAGAAATTTGCCACAAGAAAAGAGTGCATCGAAAAATGAGGGGAAAAGGCTAAGACAAAAGAGAAAGTGTGCATAATGATGAAAGGTCAAGGGTATATGAGAGAGCTAGAGGAAGATATGCCTATTATTTGTATTGTTCACAAAGATTATGTCTTGACAACTAAACACTCTAACATATTATTTGCCTAGTGTTGATTCTTCTCTTTTGATAGATAATGGTGTGTTCCCGGAAGAGCTTCCAAAATGATTGCCACCTTTGAGTGGAATAGAGCATCAAATTGACTTCATCCCGAATTCTCAAATTCCAAACAAGGCGGCATACAGAAATAACACGGAAGAAACAAAGGAGCTACAAAAAGCTAGTGGAGGAATTGCTTGATAACACTACTAGAAAACGAACTTATTGGAAAGGTTTTTGGGCAACGGTTCTCTAAGTGTTACAGTAGATCATATTTCGGAACGATTTTAACCGTCCCAATAGATTCAGAAGGCTTCTGGCATACTTTAGAACAATAACCGTTTCAATAGTGTAGTAACCGTCATCATAAGTATAGGTATGGAGACGGTTTTAATATGCGTTGCAATAAGATTGTTTGTGGGAACGGTTTTGTGAAATAAAAAGCTATAGTGACGGTAAAATTTTCCCTCCTGACTTTCCCTCCTAGGTATTTATTAAAAAACAAAAATAGTGGACCTCACTAATATTTTAATAACACAAAAATACAAACTAATAACCTAGAACACATCGACTTCATATTTCATTCTGGTATAGCGACTCCCCCAAAATCCTTTCTCTGTTCATCAACCTAGAACACACCGGCGAACTATGTCCACGAGCTCCGGTGAAGGATGATAATTTTCGGTGAAGGACGATAATTTTCGGTGAAGGGCGACAATTATCGGCTAACATACCACAATATCCAAGGTAGGCTTTCGATTTTTTACACTGTTCGATGTTTGCTATAACTGTTTGATTTTCGCTTTCTTCTTCCCCAGTCTGAAAAATTAATTCATTGCTCCTTCTATTTTTTTCTTTGATAATATTTCTGATAAACCCATTATTTTGTTTCTGTTTTGTTTGTATGATACGATATATTTTTTTAGTTTGTGAATTTGGGGGATTTATTTGTTAGGTTTTGATTTTGTGTTAGAAACCATGAGATTTGATGTTTACTATCGGTGTTCGATATAGTTTAGTTGTTTACACGTTCTAATATTATGTATACAGTGAGTCTGCATCCTGGTGCTTCCACAGACCACCAGATTCAGGGGTACTATTTCCTTTTTTCCCTCCTTTATATTCCCTTCTTCTTTTCTCTATTTTCTTAGTTAATATTTTGTAACTTCTCTAAATTTGAAGTTATTAGCTTCTCGAGGTTGATTATTGCTTGAAAGATGTAAGTGTGATTTTCTTTCCAGAACCTTAGACTTATAAGTTATAACTAACTTCTCTCTGCTTGGCATGTGATTTGTTCTGTCAATAGCAAGATCTAGTCATCGTTATGGTCCATAAATAATTACACTTATGGATCATTATCCTAATAGCAACAACTTATGGTTGTGCAACTTTACATGTGGCGACGTATTTCTACTTTCTTGAATCAGTCATGTATTTTATTAGCTTATGCGTTTTTTGACCTTTGAAAGTAACTTATCTTGGCTTTTAAGTTTATCTTCCTTTTGCGGATATTGGATTGTCTCCAATTGAAATTAGTAGCAGTAGCTTACTGCTTTGCTTCCATGCATGGCCTTTTATTCCCATTTTCTTTCACACATGCTGTTTTCTGTGTCTCCCTTAATATGATTACACTTTTGTTGGCAGCCTGAAGAACTGTGAGCCGGAATTTCTTATATCCACTCCTGAAAGACTTCAAGAGCTTCTCTCATGTGGTGCCATTGATACTTCCGATGTTTCTTTCCTGGTAATATTGATTATCTTGTCTTTAACAATGTCTTCTTAAATACTCTAACAGTGTTCACTTCAGGGTATCTAGATAGTCCCGAGAGTACCTAGGTATTGCATTACATAGTGTTAGATCATTAATATCAAGGTGAATACATAGCCATAGACAACTTGGAGACAAAAACTTTGTGTAATGACCCGGTAGGTCGTTTTGAGAGTTAGCGCCCCGATCCCCTAGTAACCGCTTCTCCCATGTCTATCTATGTTATTGGAACTTGTCGCAACGTTGAGTGGTGAAATCCAGAGTGATTTTGGACACATAGTCCTTTAATGTGAATTTTAGCTTTAGAAATTGGACCATAGCTAGAACTGTGTGAAGATGGATCCGGAATGGAATTCCGTCGACTCCGTTAGCTCCGTTGAGTTATTTCAGGGTTAGGAGCGTGTTCAGAATGTATTTTCGAGGTCGGTTGTAGATTTAGGCTTGAATTTATGAAAGTTAGAATTTTGGCCGACAAGTGAGATTTTGATATCAGACTCGGAAGGGAATTCCGAAAGCGACAGCAGGTCCGTAATGTCATTTATGATCTGTGTTCAAAATTTGAGGTCATTCGGATGAGTTTTGACGTGTTTCGGCATCGAATGTGAAGTATAAAAATTTCATAAGTACTTAGGTTTGAATCTATGTATATTTGATGATTTTGATGTTATGAGACGTGTTTTTAAGGCTCGACCAAGTTTTAATGAGGTATTAGGGTTGGTTGGTAGTTTTGTTTGGGGTCTCGGGCGCCTCGGGTGTGTTTCGAGTGTTTAACGGGTATATTTTTGGTTTAGTCTTCAGCTATTTTTCTGGTTTTTGGAGCAGCAGGTAATTACTCAGTGCGATCGCGTAGAACAAATTGGGCCACGTTATTTTGGGTCAGTGCGATCGCAGCAGGGGAATCGCGACCGCATAAGGTCAGTTGGGCCGGGCAAGGGGGAGCCTTACTCTGTGCGTTCGCGTGGGCCTAGATGCGGACGCATAGGGGCCATCCTAGTATTGTCCGCGATCGCAAATACTACTGTGCGACCGCACAACATCCACTTTAAGGAGGTGATGTTTACGCTATGCGATCGCATCCTTAAGTCCGCGATCGCACTTCACAACTTAGGCCTTGGTAGAATATTAAACCCATTTCGAGGGTTTAAGCCTATTTTCACCATTTTTGAATCTAGGAGCTCGGGAAGGGCGATTTTTGAAGACTTTTGCACCTGGGTAATTTGGGTAAGTGATTTCCATCTATTGTGGATCAAATTCCATGATTCCAATCTTGAATTCAACCTTTAATTTCGAAATTTTTGGGTAGACAATGGGAAAATGGGATGAACTTCATAGACCAAATTGTTCAGATTTGATTGGGTGTTTGACCTCCAATTTGGGAGATTATTATATGGTTAGACTCGTGAGTGAATGGGGGTTCAGAAAATGTGATTTTTACCCGATTCTGAGATGTGGGCCCGGGGGACTTTTTGGGCGAATTTCCTAATTTCGCGTATTAGCTTCGAATTAATTAGCTATTTTGATTCCTTAAAGTGTTAATTACATTATGTAATAAAATTTACTAGATTTGGGCCACCCGGAGTTGGATATTCGTGGCAAGAGCATGGTATTGAGTTGATTAGCGCAGTCAAGGTAAGTGGCTTGCCTAATTCTGTGTTGGGGACTTCCCCTTAGGCATTTTTAACTGATTTTGCTACGTGGACGCCATGTACGTGAGGTGATGAGTGCGTACACGGGTCATTGTTGCTAAAATCCTATTTTTACTTCCATGAAATCACTAATTTTCATTCATATATTACTTTTTCCTGTCTTAACTGAGTAGTTAGCTTAAGGGTAAGCATGCCTATCTGTCCTTACTTGATTTCCTCTTATTCGCTACTAGTCGCACCATGCTTAGGTAGCTTTACTCTATTCTTGCCTGTTGTTTTCCTGGACTATTTAATTAAGTCGTATCTGACGTACTTTGCTTTGCATATTTAAATTGGGACTACGGACCGAGATCCGGGAGCTTTCCTCCTGTACTGCATTTCATATTTAAATTGGGACTACAGACCGAGATACGGGAGCTTTCCCCTGTACCGAAATGCATATTTAAATTGGGACTACAGATAGAGATCCGGGAGCTTTCCCCTGTACGTCATAGCATATTTAAATTGGGACTACGGACCGAGATCCGGGAGCTTTACCCTTGTAATGCATTGCACATTTACTGTTAAGATATATGCTGTGTTGAGCCGAGGGCTCTCTGTTTATTATAATTTCTCCGAGTTTCCATTAATCCTGTTTATCATTGCTCATCTATGTTTTCACTGTTTTATATTTATATTGACTTGTTTTAAAAACTCAGTAGAGCCTCAACCTAACCTCGTCACTACTTGACTGGGGTTGGGCTTGGCACTTACGGAGTACCAAATGTGGAGTACTCACGCCCTTTCCTGCGCATGTTTTCCCCATTTGCAGATCCAGGTACTAACACCCAGTATCGTAGCTAGGAGTCGTGCTAGCAACTGCCAGGAGACCGCAAGGTAATTCTGCAGCATCCGCAGAATCCCACGAGTCCCCTTCTACTGTAGTATAGGCATAGAGGACTTATGTATTTTCCACTATTTCATTGTATAGAGCTACATTTAGTACAGAGCTTGTGAATATCGTGATATTCCGGGTTTTGGGAAGTGAAAGTGTACATGCTGGGCAGTTATGTTACATCTTCTTGAGTTCTTTTCTGTCTTTATTTTATTGATTGCAAATTTTAGGCTTACCTAGTCGTAGAGACTAGGTGACGTCATGATACCTTTCGGAGGGAAAAACGGGTCGTGACAAGTTGGTATCAGAGCGTCTAGGTTCATAGGAGTCACAAGTCACAAACCGGTTTATTAGAGTCTCACAGATCGGGGCGGAGATGTCCGTGTCTATCTTCGAGAGGCTATGTAACTGTTAAGAATAATCAAATTCTTTGGAATTCCTTATCGTGCTAGTTACTATCATTAAATTCTTAAACTCTATTCTATTCTTGCTTGCAGATGGTTCGTACCCGTACCAGACGTACTGATGACCAGGCACCCGAGACCCCAGTCAGAGTCACCAGAGGCAGGGGTCGGGGCAGAGGACGAGCACGCGGTGCAACCCGAGCACCGGCTAGAGCAGAGGTAGAGGAGCCCCCAGCAGCTACAGTTGGAGGGGCACATGAGGTCCTACTGTTACTCTAGACCTCCAGGAGACATTGGCTTAGTTTTTGAGTGCCTTCAGTACTCTATCTCAGGCGGGTCTACTCCCGATAGCTCCAGCTACATCCCAGGCCGGGGGAGGGATACATGCTCCCGCAGCCCGTACTCCTGAGCAGAGGGTTCATATTGGGAAGGTTCCAGAGTATATTCCTATGCCCCCAGCAGCTCCAACTCAGCATGAGCCTAGGATAGATATTCCAGAGGCAGAGCACCTCCGACTTGAGAGGTACAAGAAGTACAACCCACTTGAGTTCAGCGGACTACCTTCGGATGACGCCTTGGGTTTTCTTGAGAGGTGTGATCGCATTCTCCGCACTATGGGTATTGTGGAGATGAGTGGCGTTTCTTTCACTGCTTTCCAGCTGAGGGGAACAACTTATCAGTGCTGGCGTGCTTTTGAGCTTAGTAGCCCGGACAAGACAACTTCACTTACTTGGGCTCAGTTCTCCGATATATTCTTACTTGAGTTTGTCCCTCAAAGCTTCAGGGATGCTTGGCTTGCGGATTTTGAGCAGCTATGCCAGGGTGCCACGACTGTGTTAGAGTATGTAGTCCGTTTCAGCAATTTGGCTCGCCATGCACCAACTTTGGTTGTCACTGTCATAGAGAGGGTTCGACGTTTTATTGAGCGACTCCACCCCAGTATTCGGACCAGCATGGCCAGAGAGCTGGAGACCGATATTACTTACCAGCAGGCCGTGAGTATTGCCCAGAGGATTGAGACTATGTTAGTCAGGGACAGGGAGGAGAGAGAGGCCAAGAGGTCTCGAGAGATTGGTCATTTTTCAGGAGCCCGTGCACCAGCAGCACGCTATGCTAAGCATTTTGTGAGTCGCACCATTCATTCAGCTCTCCCAGCAGCCAGTGGTATTCTAGCTCCTCCTAGACCTCAGGAGCCTTATTATGCACCACCAGTATCTCAGGCGCCTCCTGCTCGAGGTGCTATCACTAGCCAGTCCAGCAGGCCAGATCAGAGCCAGCAGCGGCCTCCACGTCCTCCGAGGGGTTGCTTTGAGTGTGGTGACCCTTGTCATATGATTAGAGATTGCCCCAGTGTGAGGAGGGGTGCACCCCCCCAGACTTATCAGGGTGCACCACCTCACACTTATCAAGCTCCACGTCTTCCACTAGGTCCTCCAGCTATTCTTCCAGCCCCAACTGCTACCCCACCACCTCAGGCAGCTCGAGGTGGAGGTCCGGGAGGTGGAGGTCGCCCTAGAGGGGGAGGCCAGGCCAGGTACTATGCTCTTCCGGCCTGATCCGAGGCCATTGCTTCAGATTCGATCATCACATGTATTGTTCCCGTTTGTCATAGAGATGCATCGGTATTATTTGACCCAGTTTCTACATATTCATATGTGTTTTCTTATTTTTCTTCACATCTAGGGATATCTCGGGATTCTTTGAGTTCCCCTGTTTATGTTTCTACTCCGGTGGGAGATTCTCTTATTGTGGACCGCGTATATCGGTCATGTTTGATTGCTATCAGTGGTTTTGAGACCAGAGCTGATTTACTACTACTCAGTATGGTAGATTTTGATATTATATTGGGTATGGACTGGCTGTCTCCCTACTATGCTATTCTTGATTGTCACGCCAAGATCGTGACGCTGGCTATGATAGGATTACCGAGGTTAGAGTGGAGAGTTTCCTTAGAGTATACTCCTCGCCAAGTCATTTATTTTCTTAAGGCTCAGCAGATGGTTGAAAAAGGGTGTGATGCATATTTGGCTTATGTGAGATATTAGTGCTGAGACCCCTACAGTTGAGTCAGTTCCAGTTGTCAGGGACTATTCTGATGTATTTTCCAGCTGATCTTCCGGGTATGTCGCTCGATAGAGACATTGATTCCGACATTGACTTGTTGCTGGGCACTCAGCCCATTTCCATTTCTGCCTATCGCATGGCTCCTCCTGAGTTGAAGGAGCAGTTGCAGGAGTTGCTTGAGAAGAGGTTCATCAGGCCCAATGTATCACCTTGGGGTGCTCCGGTGTTATTTGTGAAGAAAAAGGATGGCTCAATGCGTATGCGTATTGACTACCGGCAGTTGAATAAGGTGACAGTGCAGAACAGGTACCCATTGCCTCGTATTGATGATTTATTTGACCTGTTACAAGGTGCTAGGGTGTTCTTCAAGATTGATGTACGTTCGGGTTATCATCATTTGAATATTCGGGAACCGGATATCCCGAAGACTGCCTTCAGGACCAGATATGGCCACTATGAGTTCCTTGTTATGTCATTTGGGCTGACCAATGCCCCAACAGCCTTCATGCATCTGATGCACATCATATTTTGGCCTTATTTTGATACTTTCTTCATTGTGTTCATTGATGACAATCTGGTATATTCTCGATCCCAAGAGGACCATGAGAAGCACTTGAGGGCCGTGCTTCAGACATTGAGAGAGAAGAAGTTGTACGCCAAGTTTTCTAAGTGTGAATTTTGGCTTGATTCTATGGCATTCCTAGGCCATGTGGTGTCTTCGGATGGGATCAAGGTAGATCCGAAGAAGGTGGATGTGGTACAGAGTTGGCCCAGACCTTTCTCAACTACTGAGACCGTAGTTTCCTCGGTTTGGCTGGGTATTATCGCCGTTTTGTAGAGGATTTTCATCCATTTCGGCGCCTATGACCAGACTGACCTAGAAGGGTGCTTCTTTTATATGGACCGAGGAGTGTGAGGAGAGCTTCTAGAAGCTCAAGACATCCCTAACTACAACTCCTGTGTTGGTTTTGCCTACTGGTTCCGGGTCCTATACAGTCTATTGTGATGCTTCGAGGATTGGCCTGGGAGCAGTGTTGATGTAGGATGGTAGGGTGATTGCCTACGCGTCTAGACAGTTGAAGGTTCATGAGAAAAACTACCCTGTTCATGATCTCCAGCTGGCAGCGATTGTTCACGCCCTGGAGATATGGCGTCATTATTTATGTGGTGTTCCTTGTGAGATATTCACGGATCACCGGAGTTTGTAGTACATATTCAGGCAGAAGGATCTAAATTTGCGCCAGCGTAGGTGGTTGGAGTTGCTAAAGGACTGACATCACGATATTATACCACCTGGGGAAGGCCAATGTGGTGGCCGACGCCTTGAGTCACCGGGCGGAGAGTTTGGCATACCTTCATGCAGCTGAGAGGCCTCTAACCTTAGATGTTCAGTCCTTAGCCAGTTTGTTCGTGAGATTGGATCTTTTTAAACCTTTCCGGGTATTAGCTTGTGTGGTTGCTCGATCTTCCCTTTATGACCGTATCAGAGAGCGCCAATATGATGATCCCCACCTTCTGGTTCTTCAAGATAGAGTCCGGCGGGGTGATGCCAGGGATGTGACTATACGAGATGATAGTGTGATGAGGATGCAGGGTCGGATCTCTGTGCCCAATGTGTATGGGCTTCGAGAGTTGATTCTTGAGGAGGCCCATAGTTCGCGGTATTCCGTCCATCAGGGTACCACGAAGATGTACTAGGATTTGAGACAACACTATTGGTGGCGAAGGATGAAGAAGGATATAGTAGAGTTTGTAGCCAAGTGTCTCAACTGTCAGCAAGTCAAATGTGAGCATCAGAGATCGGGAGGGTTACTTCAGCAGATTGAGCTTCCAGAGTGGAAGTGGGAGCAAATCACCATGGATTTTGTGGTTGGACTTCCTCGGACTTTGAGGAAGCATGATGCTATTTGGGTGATTGTGGATCGGCTGACCAAATCAGCCCATTTCATTTCAGTATTGACTACATATTCATCGGAGAGGTTGGCTGAGATTTATATCATAGAGATTGTTCGCCTCCACAGTATTCCAGTATCTATCATTTTAGACAGAGGTACACATTTCACTTCACGGTTCTGGAGAGCCGTTCAGCATGAGTTAGGCACCAGGGTAGAGTTGAGCACAACTTTTCACCCTTAGACGGACGGGCAGTCCAAGCGCATGATTCAGATTCTCGAGGATATGCTCCGTGCTTGTGTGATAGATTTTGGAGGGTCATGGGATCGATACTTGCCTCTTGCAGAGTTTTCTCATAACAACAGCTACCAGTCCAGCATTCAGATGGCGCCGTATGAGGCTTTGTATGGTAGGCGGTGCAGGTCTCCCGTGGGATGGTTTGAGCCGGGCGAGGCCCGATTGTTGGGTACAGACTTGGTTCACGATGCCCTGGACAAGGTGAAGGTTATTCAGGAAAGACTTCGCACAGCTCAACCCAGGCAGAAGAGCTATGCGGACCATAATGTTCGTGACTTGGCATTTATGGCTGGTGATCGGGTTTTGCTTCAGGTATCGCCTATGAAGGGTGTCATGAGGTTCGGGAAGAAAGGCAAGCTGAGTCCGAGATTTATTGGCCCTTTTGAGGTGCTGCGATGTGTTGGGGAGGTTGCTTATGAGCTAGCCCTGCCCCCAAGCCTAGCAGAGGTTCATCCGGTGTTCCACGTCTCCATGCTCCGGAAGTATCACGGTGACCCGACTCATGTTTTGGATTTCAATACAGTCCAGTTGGACAATGACCTGTCATATGTTGAGGAGCCAATAGTTATATCAGATAGGTAGGTCAGGAAGCTCAGGTCAAAGGATATTGCGTCAGTAAAGGTTCAGTGGAGGGGTCAGCAGTCGAGGAGGTGACTTGGGAGACCTAGCAGGATATGCGGAGTCAGTACCCTCATCTTTTCACAGCTTCAGGTATGTTTCTATGCTTGTTCGAGGACGAACGATTTTCTTAAGAAGGGGAGGATGTAACGACCCGGTAGGTCGTTTTGAGAGTTAGCGCCTCGATCCCCTAATAACTGCTTCTCCCATGTCTATTTATATTATTGGAACTTGTCGGAGCGTTGAGTGGTGAAATCCGGAGTGATTTTGGACACATAGTCCTTTAATGTGAATTTAAGCTTTAGAAATTGGACCATAGCTAGAACTGTGTGAAGATGGACCCGGAATGGAATTGCGTCGACTCCGTTAGCTCCGTTGAGTTATTTCGGGGTTAGGATCCTGTTCGGAATGTGTTTTCGAGGTCGGTTGAAGATTTAGGCTTGAATTGGCGAAAGTTAGAATTTTGGCGATTTGGCTGATATGTGAGATTTTGATATCAGACTCGGTATGGAATTCTGAAAGCGACAGCAGGTCCGTCATGTCATTTATGACCTGTGTGCTAAATTTGAGGTCATTCGGATGAGTTTTAACGTGTTTCTTCATCGAATGTGAATTTTAGAAATTTCGTAAGTTCTTAGGTTTGAATCTATGCATATTTGATGATTTTGATGTTATGAGACGTGTTTTAAGGCTCGACCAAGTTTGAATGAGGTATTAGGGTTGGTTGGTAGTTTTGTGATGGGTCTTGGGGCCTCGGGTGTGTTTCGGGTGTTCAACGGGTATATTTTTGGTGTAGTCTTCAGCTGTTTTTAGGGTTTTTAGAGCAGCAGGTAATTACTCAGTGCGATCGCGTGTTGTGGGCCGCGATCGCGTAGAACAAATTAGGCCACGTTATTTTGGGTCAGTGCGATCGCAGCAGGGGAGTCGCGACCACATAAGGTCAGTTGGGCAGGGCAGGGGGAGCCTAACTTTGTGCGTTTGCGTGGGCCTAGATGCGGACGCATTGTCCTCGATCGCAGGTACTAATGTACGACCGCACAGTATCCACTTTAAGGAGGTGAGGTTTACCTATGCGATCGCATCCTTAAGTCCGCGATCGCACTTCACAACTTAGGCCTGGGAAGAATATTAAACCCATTTCGAAGGGTTAAGCCTATTTTCACCATTTTCAAATTTTGGAGCTCGGGAAGGGCGATTTTTGAAGACTTTTTGAAGACTGTTACGTGGACGCCGTGTACGTGAGGTGACGAGTGCGTACACGAGTCATTGTTGCTAAAATTCTATTTTTACTTCCATGAAATCACTCATTTTCATTCATATATTACAGTTTCCTGTCTTAACTGAGTAGTTAGCTTAAGAGTAAGCATGCCTATCTGTCCTTACTTGATTTCCTCTTATTTTCTACTAGTCGCACCATGATTAGGTAGCTTTACTCTATTCTTACCTGTTGTTTTCCTGGACTGTTTAATTAAGCCTTATCCGACAACTTCTGCTTTGCATATTTAAATTGGGACTACGGACCGAGATCCGGGAGCCTTCCCCCTGTACTGCATTTCATATTTAAATTGGGACTAGGGACCGAGATCTGGGAGCTTTCCCCCTGTACTGAAATGCATATTTAAATTGGGACTACGCACAGAGATCCGAGAGCTTTCCCCATATACTGCATAGCATATTTTAATTGAGACTGCGGACTGAGATCCGGGAGCTTTTCCCTTGTACTGCATTGCACATTTACTGTTAAGATATATGCTGTGCTGAGCCGAGGGCTCTCTGTTTGTTATAATTTCTCCCAGTTTCCATTAATCCTGTTTATCATTCCTGATCGCATTCCTGACCGCATTCTTGTGTCGGGCTTCTATTTTCTAATTTTAAAACCCGACCCCAGTCCATTAAAAACACCCATCCCTTCATTTTTAACCATTTTTCTGGGATATTAGAGAGAGGAAAGAGTGGGTTCTAGAGACTGAAAGTCCCAACTTCATCAAATTGGTCTTCCTTCATCACTCAACCTTAGAACTAATCAAGTAGAACACAAATTTCTTCACTCTAAGATGTAAGCTTCCACCCCATTGACCCTAAATTACCAGATCTTGTTAAAATGAAACATGGGTAGGATAGTTCATGAAGACGGGGTTGAGAACCTTGCATGCATCCACCCAATCTACCGTAATCTAGTTAAGGAAAATAGGTTGGGGTAATCTTTCACTAAAGAAGGGTTATCTTATTCAAAAAGAACACCTAGTGTTTGATAGAAAGACCAAATGAGTTCGAGACATGTTCATGATTCCTAATTCTAAGTTTAAATGTGCCGCATTATGAATTAGGTTGAAGGTGCTAGAAGGCCCGGTGATTTGAGATAGAAATTAAGGAAAAATCCCGATTCGAGGTATGTATGGCTAACTTTAACCTTCGTAGAATCCTCTTGTTGGGTCCGGGTATTTGGTATGTGTGACTTGTTTGGAAATATGTGAATTGATTGTTCAGATGTGTTGAGGCGTGAGATTCTATTCTCTGATTTGCCTGGTTGATTGTCATGCTATTGTGTTGTGTGAAGTTGTGAAAGGTGTTTGATGTGTAATGAACGAAAGATTGATAATGTGCTCAAATGTGGGAATGTGTAAAATAGTTGAAAGCCATGCATGGAAAGTCATGAAAAGAGTATTGTGAAACAATGTAACTGAATTGGGTGATTGTGGCAACACCGTGTTCATGAAATTACTACTTGATGAGAGTTATGGTGCCTTGGGCCCAAATACATAAATTGTTGGTAGGAACTTGTATTCCTTGAAGTATGATTCTTGTGATGTAATTATTTGTGGTTGTTGTTATGAAATATGATTGTCAGGTGGGATCGGGTTGCACGCCGCAACACAAAGCAATAAGCTTGATAATGTGTGAGGCAATAAGGGTGGCCGAGGTAACAAGGGTGGACGAGGTAATAAGGGTGGCCGAGGTAATAAGGACGGAATGTGATCGTTATCACCATCGAAATGAAAAATCGGGGAAACTCTTGAATATGGAAATGTTGAAAGAGGGTAAAGGAGAGATTGTGAAACTTGATGATTTGGTTGTTCTTTTCTACGTGCATTGATTAATTGGTTCTATTACTGTTTCTTACTTGTGTATTGTTAGATTGTACTTGGGATGAAGTTTGTTCATACATACTAGTACTATTCCACAGTACTAACGTCCCTTTTGCCGGGGGCGCTACATTTTCTTATATAAATGTAGGTGGTTCTACAGCAGGTAATTCAGCCCACCGTCAGTAGTGCCTCCTCTCCTTTCCGTCAGCTGTTCTGGTGAGCCCCACTTCCTCCCGGGGCCACGTGTGGCTCATGTCACCTTAATTTGAGTTTATGGTGTAGTGTAAGGTATAGCCGGGGCCTTGTTGCCGGCAAGTAGTATATAAATCTTTTGTACTTGTAGAAGCTCCGTAGACACAATGTGGGGAAAGTATATATGTATTTTGAGTAGTAAGCGTACGGTTTGGAATCGTGGTCCACATTGTTAATATTGTATGTATTTTGTAAGTATTTGGTGTCATGTGTTAGAAATGATAAAAGGTAGAAGTGAATTCAAGTTGGAAATTTATGCTTAATTTATAAATGGCTATTTTACTTGAATGATGTATATTGAAATCACGGGGTAGCGCATGTGATAGGAAAGGCAAATTAGGTTCGCTTGACTTAGGTCACCCGGTTGAGTGTCGGTCGCGTCCCTCGATTTTGGGGCGTGACAAACTTGGTATCAGAGGCTAAGGTTTTAAAAGTGGCCTAGGATGTCTCGGAGCCGTGTCTAGTAGAGCCCTTCTTATTAGTGTGTTGTCGACCACATCTATAATTAGGGGGCTACATGGATATTTATGAAACACCCTTTTCATTGTTATTCTATTTCGTGCGGTGAAGTGGAAAGTGAAAATATTCTCGTCTAAATCGTGCTCTGTTCCAAAATTTTCAGTAATGGCACGAAAGAAGAGAGCTCGGCTCGGCTTAGAGGTTGATGCCACCCCAAGTGTGGCTGTGAAATCTGTACCCGATGGTGTGGGTGAGAGCGAGTCCCCGACTTTGAATCCAACTGGCCTTTCTGTTCTAGACCAGAGTGTTCCTATTCCTACTGCGGCAGAGGGTGCTGCAACCCCTCCCGCTGGTATTCCTGATCCTTCTTCGGTTCCAGCTTCAGATCCCGGTACGTCTGATGGGGACCTCAGGGGAGCTATTCATATGTTGACCCAGTTAGTGGCCGCTCAGGCCCAAGGATCTCATGCTTCCCCTGCATCCTCTAGAGGACAGGGAGATTACACCGGTTCCAGAGTCAACCAGTTTCTGCGGTTGGCCCCTCCAGAGTTCTCAGGTATTGATCTGGAGGCCGATCGCAGGATTTTCTAGATGAAATGTGCAAGACGTTTCGGGTTATGAAGGCTACAGAGACAGAGGGGGTTGAGTTAGCATCTTACAGGCTGAGGGGAGCATCGTATTCATGGTTCGAGATGTGGGAGAATTCCCGTTGGGAGGAAAGTCCTCCGGCGAGATGGAATGAGTTCGTTGATGCTTTCATGGATCACTTCTTGCCTGCCAAGGCTATGGCCGTCCGTGCTACGGAGTTTGAGGTTCTCAAGCAGGGTAATATGAGTGTGTGGGAGTACCACATGGAGTTCGTGAGGTTGTCCAAGTACGCTCCTCAGTTGGTATCGACTATGGGTGCCAGAGTTCGACGGTTTGTTCAGGGCCTCAGTCCTTTGGTTGTGAATGAAGCTGCTACAACTGCCTTGCACTCAGACATGAATTATGGTAAGATAGTGGGATTCGCCCAGGCCACGGAGGCTAGAAAATTGAAGATAAGGTAGGAGAGGGAGAGTATCAGCAGGGCCTGGTCAGCGGGCCACTTGGGGAGTTCAGTTGGAGGAGGGAGACCAGTTCAGGGGAGAGGACCATCAAGGCCATCCCAGTCTTATGCTCAGTCCTCATCCAGTGCATCGACACCAGTGCACCATTATCAGCATAGCAGTCGCTGGGGACCAGGATCAGACAGTAGGAGACCCCATCAGTCTGGTCGTCCAGGAGGGAGGTTACAGCAGCAGAGGAGGGCTCCATGCCCTAAGTGTGGGAGGTTCCACACCGAACCTTGTTACCTAGATATCCCGGTATCCTACGGGTGTGGGGTGAGAGGTCATATTCGGCGGGATTGCTGTGCGCCCAGTCAGGGCATAGGTAGTGGTTTTGCTCAGCCGTATGGTTCTTCAGTCCCCGCATCTTCAGTACGTCCTCCAGCTCCAGCAGGGCGTGGTGCAGTTAGAGGTGGAGCTCGTGGTAGAGGTGGACCCAGCCGGTTCTATGCTTTGAGTGGTTGCCAGAGTGCGGAGGCTTCTCCAGACGTTGTTACAGGTATTGTGGTTGTTAAAGCCCTTGACTATTATGCTCTTATTGATCCGGGGTTCTCCTTGTCTTATGTTACCCCATTTGTTGCTTCAAGTTTTGGGATAGAACCTGAACAGCTTCATGAGTCGTTCTCTGTGTCGACTCTGGTTGGTGATTCCATTACAGCCGCACGAGTCTATAGGAATTGTGTTGTCACGGTGTGTGGTCGAGATACCACGGCCAATCTTATCTAACTAGGAATGGTATATTTCGATGTTATCATGGGAATGGATTGGCTTTACTCGTGCTTTGCTAAACTCGACTGCCAAATCAAAATTATGAGACTAGAGTTTCCTAATGAGTCAGTTATTGAGTGGAAAGGGAATGTTGTGGTGCCGTTATTTCCTACCTTAAGGCCTCGAAGATGATTAAAAATGGGTGTGTTTATCATTTGGTCTGAGTTGTGGACACCACTTAGGAAGTGTCTGCCCCCGAGTCCGTCCAAGTCGTGAATGAGTTTCTTGTAGTATTTTCGGACGAGCTTCCAGGGATTCCGCCAGATAGAGAGATCGATTTCGGGATTGATGTATTGCCAAGAAGCCAATATCTATTCCACCATACAGAATGGCGCCAACAGAGTTGGGGGAGTTAAATGAGCAGTTGAAAGACTTATTAGAGAAGGGGTTCATTCGGCCGAGTGTGTCGCCGTGGGGCGCTCTGGTTCTTTTCGTCAGGAAGAAGGATGGGTCGCTTCAGATGTGTATTGATTATCGGCAGCTCAACAAAGTCACTATCAAAAACAAGTATCCATTGCCTCGGATAGATGATTTGTTCGACCAATTGCGGGGTGCGAGGTTCTTCTCCAAAATTGATTTACGGTCGGGGTATCACCAGTTGAAGATCAGAGAGCAGGATATTCCTAAGACCGCCTTCAGAACTCGTTATGGCCATTTTGAATTTTTGGTAATGTCCTTTGGACTGACCAATGCTCCAACAGCTTTCATGGATCTTATGAATCGGGGTTTCAAACAGTTTCTTGACTCCTTCGTGATTGTTTTTATTGATGACATCCTTGTCTACTCGCGAAGTCGGAAGGATCATGCTAATCACCTCAAGACAGTTCTGCAGACTCTTCATCAACACCAATTATATGCCAAGTTTTCAAAATGTGAATTTTGGTTGGAGTCAGTCACATTTTTGGGTCATGTTGTTTCTAGATAAGGGATTAAGGTTGATCCCCAGAAAATCAAAGTCGTAAAGGATTGGCCTAGACCAACGACCCCAACAGAGATTCACAGTTTCTTGGGTCTAGCCGGGTATTATCGGAGGTTTGGGGAAGGGTTCTCTACCCTCGCCCCCCATTTACTAAATTGACGCAGAAGGCAATTAAGTTCCAATGGTCCGACGCTTGTGAGAAGAGCTTTCATGAATTGAAATCAAGATTGACTTCAGCACCGGTATTAACTTTGCCAGAAGGCACAGAGGGATTTGTGGTTTATTGTGATGCTTCAAGGGTTGGCTTGGGATGTGTGTTGATGCAACACGGGAAGGTTATATCATATGCTTCCAGGAAACTCAAGAATCACGAGAAGAATTATCCGACGCATGATTTAGAACTCGCGGCAGTTGTGTTTGCATTAAAAATCTGGCGGCATTATTTGTATGGGGTCCATGTGGACGTGTTCTCAGACCACAAGAGTCCAATATTTGTTCAAGCAGAAGGAGTTCAATTTAAGCCCGCGGCGATGGTTAGAATTGCTTAAGGATTATGATATGAACATTCTGTACCATCCGGGAAAAGCAAACGTAGTGGCCGACGCTCTCAGTCAGAACTCTATGGGTAGTCTGGCTCATTTGGAGGAAGATCAGAGGCCGTTGGCTCGGGAGGTTTGTCAATTGGCTAATCTGGGGGTCTGTATCTCGACCTCAGACGAGGGGAAAGTCATGGTGAATAATGGGGCAGAATCATCACTTGTAGCGGAAGTCAAGGAGAAGCAATTTTTTGATCCAGCATTGGCGCAGTTGAAGGAGACAGTTTTGAATGGCAAGATTTCGACATTTTCACTCGGAAGCGATGATGGTGTTTTGCGGTGCCATGTAAGGCTATGTGTTCCTCATATGGATAATCTTCGGCAGAGGGTGATGGCGGAAGCTCACAGTTCCAGGTATTCCGTGCACCCAGGTTCTACGAAAATGTATCAAGATCTCCGGGAAGTTTATTGATGGAGCGGTATGAAAAGAGGTGTGGCATACTTTTTATCTAAGTGTCCGAATTGTCAGCAGGTGAAGGCCGAGAATCAGAGGCTTGGTGGGTTAAGTCAGCTTATGGAGATTCCAATGTGGAAATGGGAAATGATCAACATGGATTTAGTGGTAGGGTTACCTCGCACTCAACGCAATTTCGACTCAATTTGGGTGGTAGTGGATCGACTCACGAAATCAGCGCACTTCTTGCCGGTCAAGTCCACCGATGCTGCAGGACAGTACACTTAGTTGTATACCAAGGAAATATTCAGGCTTCATGGTACTCCAGTTTCCATTATCTCAGACTGAGGAGCCCAGTTTACGGCTAATTTTGGAAAAAATTTCAGCAAGGTTTGGGTACTCAGGTAAATCTCAGCATAACTTTCCATTCGCAGACTGATGGTCAGGCAGAGCGGACTATTCAGACGCTTGAAGATATGTTACAGGCTTGTGTGTTGGACTTCAAGGGTAGTTGGGATGATCATTTACCGCTTATCGAATTTGCTTACAATAACAACTTTCACGCTAGTATTCAGATGGTCCCGTTTGAGGCATTGTACGGAAGAAGGTGTAGATCTCTGATTGGGTGGTTCGAGGTTGGTGAAGCAGAATTGTTAGGGCCAGATCTTGTGCACCAGGCATTGGAAAAGGTTAGACTCATTCGGGATTGGATGAAAACCGCTCAGAGCCGTCAAAACTCCTATGCGGACGTTCGTCGAAGAGAATTGGAATTCCAAGTTGATGATTGGGTATTCTTGAAAGAATCTCCCATGGAGGGAGTGATGCGGTTTGGGAAGAAAGGGAAATTGAGCCCAAGGTATGTCGAGCCATATCAGATTTCTCAAAGGATAGGGCAATTGGCTTATAGGTTGGAATTACCCCCTGAATTATCGTTAGTGCACCCGGTGTTCCACGTGTCCATGTGGAAGAAAGTGGTTGGAGATCCATCAGCCATCGTGCCAGTTGAGACTATTGAGGTTAATGAATAATTATCGTATGAAGATGTTCCGATTGCTATTATTGATAGACAAGTCCGTAGATTGAGGAACAAACAAATTGCTTCAGTTAAAGTATTGTGGCGAAGTCAGCACATAGAGGAAGCCACGTGGGAAGCGGAAAATTAGATGAAAGAAAAATTTCTCCATTTGTTTGAATAAGTCTAGTAGTGATCGTCAGAACTCTCATCTCTATGAAAATCATATTTAAGGTTCGGTTTTTTGCAAAAGCACCCCATCTTTCCCTAATTACCTTATTGTTGTAATTTTCCAATGTGTGCTAAAACTGAATCCGCAGTTCTATTTGAGTAGTGTGCAACCCTTGAGGTAAATGAATGTTTTGTGGAATGTATGTGTTAGGCTGGTGATTGATAGTAGTATAGGTTGGTAATGATTAATTGAAATGGATATAGTATATTGAGGTGATTGGGTTGTATGGGACTTGTTGGTTCCAAACTGCACACGCAAGTATACATGGTCGTAGCAAGTAATATAATGTTAAATTGAATGTCGAACCCACAGGGACTTGCGTAAACTACTTATTGAATCACTCTAATTTCTATTTAATCGAGCCAAAACAAAATCCAAGAATATAACTAATTTATTCTATGATTATATGAACTAATTATCAAGTAACGAGAATATTGTTGTGTATTCAATAGAGACAAATATTCCAGGGTTGTGATCAATTCACCATTCATATTGCATTCTAATTAACTCTCCTTTCCATATAACTCACCCATGGTTGCTAATTAATCGATAATTTCTCTCGTAGCCTTCTCCCGAAGTACTACTCGCCTAT
>MDKI01207545.1:0-22184 GCA_005239505.1 Nicotiana paniculata
GTCCTTATTTTTACATGTGATGTATGAGATTTAGAATTCATGTGTACGTTTTATTGTTTTAGCAAAATCCGATTCTGATTTTAGTGCAGGTTAAAAAATTATATTCTATTACTTATTAAGTCCACATTTGCTAGAAAATTGTTCCATTAATTCAAAGATCATTCTCTTCGATGGCATCGTGCCTAATGTTATTCTTTCTTCGATGGCATCGTGCCTAATGTTATTCTTACTTGACTTTTTCATGATAGTCTTGGTAATATGGATTAAATTTTCCGGTTAATCACGTTTTCATGTACATTTGTTCCCAATATCATTGGCAACTTTAATAAGTTTTTTTTTGTCATTAAAGTAGCATAAAATCAAGTTAGTTACGTGAATTAATTTTTTCTTTTTTTCTTTTTCTTCTTCTTCTTTACTCAAGAGTCATGGATTAATAACGACTAGATGTAAGTAGAGCTTTCTTTTGTCATGTAAGGTCCACTACACTTTGGACCAAATTTTGAATTTATTTTTGGCAAGCTTAATGTCGACAAAGTAAATAGAATATATTAATGCCTTCTCTTAAAATAATTTCAATTAGTTCTTACATTTTAGCTTAGTCACATAATTTTAATAAAAATCAGTTTTTTTTATTGTTATAATAAATAGCTCAATTATTAGTATTTTCAAAATAATTTAGACATTACGCAACTAGTAGGCACGCTTTAATTTTTTATTCACGGACTCGCTTGCGTAGCATGATATTAACTTTTAATATTTTAATTCAATAATCTCATCTTATTTTTACTAGCTTTAATTGACTTCTAATTTAATTAATTCTTTTAATCGCGGATTCGCTTGCGTAGCGCGATAATCGACTTTTAATAATTTTCAAAAAATAGTTTTCTTAAATGTAGTAATTTCTCAAAAGTACTACAAATAATTGATTGTCGTGATTTCGGATTCGCTTGCGAGGCGCAATTATGATAAGTTAATTAATTTGGTTATTCGATCATGCATTCGCTCACGTAGCGTGATTAAGAATTATTTTCCTTGATAGATCTAACTCAAAAAGTAAAAGAGGACAAGTAAAACACAAAAAACTATAAATATCAATTTGTCCAAAATTAATTCAAGCCAAGTTTAAGTCATAAAGCGACCGTGCTAGAACCACGGGACGCGGGGAATGACTTACACCTTCTCCCCGGTCAACAGAATTCCTTACCCGAACTTTGTTTTCGCGATTAATAATAAAAGAGTCAAATCTTCCTTTGAATAGGGATTCAAATAAAAGGTGAGTTGGAACACCGGAAAAAATAAATTCTAAGTGGCGACTCTGTAAATAAAATAATCCCTATTTCAAAATTGTCACTTCAATTGGAAAAACTCTTTAACCCACAATAACCCACAATCAATAACACACATTCTTTTTGGGGTTAGAAAAGGGGTGTGACACACATGGCCGGCTAACTGTGTCATTTTACCCATCTCGATGTCGAGGCCAATATTTATATACGATGCAACTGTTCCTTGATCTGGATTTGAATATAATTTCAGCTATAGTCTTTTTTACATTTCCTGGAAAAATGTATAGTGTTTCATTTGAGCTCAACCAGTTTTATGTGGAGTAAGAAAGAATAATTTATGCGAGGTCTACGGTATCATGGTAAGCTTGTGTTTTGTAAAACCAAGTTGTTAGGATTGAAGTGTCTATAATACTTACAATTCTAATAAGTAGTAGGAAAAACAACAGGAGGTAACATGTGAGTAATGAGGTAAGTATTCAATTTTCCCCAATACTTGTCATCCATTTCTTCATCTTGGATCCTCTAATGGTCATATTAACTGTGACAAAATTACTCCTTTAGCTAGATAAAAAAATCTGAAGCAATCACCCTTCTGTTTTGACATTTGTAATTTCCGTCAATGCCCTCCAGTGATAAAGCCATTAGGTTCATACCAAGATGAAGATTTGCAGTAAATGTGAGCCCATCACATCTCTCTTTTTAACGAAATGAAAACAGCTAAGCTGAGGCTGGTTATCAGGTTGCCAGCATACTATATGTGTTTGTGACAGGTTCAGGCTATTAGTATGTTATTAGGTAATCCAATAAATTGACTTTTTGAGGTACCAGAGCTGAAGCCAAGTGTATGAGTAGTTCAACTACTTAGGTTCTTACGTAACAAACAAAATCTTGAAACTACTGTTTTGCATGCATTTAAAACCTATATATAGCAATAGACTTGAAGCAAATAACACATATCCAAGTTTCATTCATTCTATAACACATTATTCTCTTTAAGCTTCTAGGATTTGCAGAAATATGGCTCACCATTACCACCTATCCTCCCTCTTACTGCTTGCATTTCTCAACTTGTGCTTAATCCACGGCCCGATAACTGGAGCAGCTGCACGTCGTCTTCTAGAGACGCCCCTCCCCGAGATTCCTAAACCAGAGTTCCCTAAAGTTCCAACCTTGCCAAAGCCTGAGATCCCAACTGTGCCGAAGCCTGAGCTTCCAACCATACCAAAGCCTGAAATACCAGCTGTTCCAAAGCCTGAGATTCCTGTTATGCCAAAACCTGAAGTACCAACAGTGCCAAAGCCCGAGCTACCATCTATCCATAAGCCTGAGTTACCAACTTTGCCAAAGCCTGAGATCCCAGCTGTGCCCAAACCTAAGTTACCAGTTGCCCCAAAACCTGAGCTTCCTGCTGTGCCAAAGCCTGAGATCCCAGCAATGCCAAAACCCGAGCTTCCTCCCCTGAAAAAGCCAGAAATCCCAACAGTGCCAAAGACCGAGGTTCCTCCAGCTATGAAAAAGCCAGAAGTTCCAGTTTTGCCAAAGCCCGAGGTACCAATTATGCCAAAGCCAGAAATCCCAACAGTGCCAAAGACCGAGGTTCCTCCAGCTATGAAAAAGCCAGAAGTTCCAGTTTTGCCAAAGCCCGAGGTACCAATTATGCCAAAGCCAGAAATCCCAGAACTACCAAAGCCAAAAATCCCGGAGCTACCAAAGCCAAAACTACCAGAGCTTCCAAAGCCAGAAGTCCCAGCTATGCCAAAGCCTGAAATCCCAGAACTACCTAAACCAAAAGAGATATCTTTTCCTTCACTTTCTCCACCACACAAACCCGCTACTCCTTGAGTAGTTATAATACCGTTCGCTCTATTAGAAGGTACCCAACTGTGTTTTGAGATTTCCGTCTTGGTCTATGACGTCTGCTGCGTGGGCATGCCATGGAGATAGTTTGGCACAACATATTGGATACTTTCTCTAGGAGTAGAAATTATGATTCTTTTATAGTAGTATTTCAATTGGATGTACCATGTTTACCGTGTTATTATACTATATGAGTGTTTTATGTAATTTCTATACTGTGTAATAAAGCTTTGATCTATGTCACTTTCTTGAGTCACCTTGAATTAGTTCCTATAGTCGACCATCCCTGATTTTGCTCATTCCTTTTTTTTTGTCCGACTCTTTTCCCCTTCGTTTTTCTTAAAACCTATTACCACTTTCTTCCATCACATTTCAAGAGATGGAAAGGATGAATAAGCACCGGTAGAATTATCTGTTCTACAAATACTTCACATTTTAGCGTATTTAAGAACAAAACTCAAGATTTTAACTATTTGTTGCTTTCTGTTTCATTCATCCTAATGCACATTGGATTCTGCTACCACAATCTCGCCTGCTATAAAAGAAATATAAAAAATAATGGGGGTACTTGGTTCCTCTCAAGAGGGAGATTGTGCTTTTGGATCGATTGATAGTTTTCAACGTATGAACTAGCTAAAATTTTCTCTCAACACTTGTATTGCGTGACCATCTCATCTTAAATCTGCTCTAATATTATGTTGAATTATGTAACCATCAATTCCTACTCAAACAATTTTGTGTCCCCAAAATCCTTCCTGAACTGTATTGTCCTTCGTATTAAAAACCCCTCATTGCATTTTTAGAGTTGTGTCTAGTACACGCTCATAATTATCTAAAAAACGTGTCATGTAGCACTACACATTGCTAATTAACTTAGCCTAAAGTCCGCCTAAACTGTCATTTTTTTGTCCGTTACCTACTTAACTATCTGGTGTTTCCGAAATCCCCCTGAACTATATTCTCTTATATATTAAAACTATATTTTGGACTCCTAAAGGTGGGTATGTCTAACTATATTAACTTATGGTTTGTACAAAGTTTTTTTTTTTTTATAGTTTATTCCAGATGTATATTTCTCGGATGACTAATTAATTCTAGGAATTTTGGCCGAAATAATATCTAATGTAGTGTGTTAATTTTTGGTTTAATTGTGATTGTGCTTTATGCTATACTCCAATTGAATAAGTCCTTATTAATATTCACTTTGCAACACATCATATATATATTACTTCCTCTGTTCCAGTTTATGTGAACCTCTTTCCTTTTTGGTCTGTTCCAAAAAGAATGACCCCTTTCTAAATTTGGTAACAACTTAGCTTAAACTTATAATTCTACCCTTAATGAGAAACTTTTATAACCACACAAATACTATGAGCCCCTTTTTGACTTGTTTAGAACCATAAATTTTAAAAGTCTTCATTTTTTCTTAAACTCTGTGCCCAGTCAAATAGGTTCACATAAATTGAAACGGAGGAAGTACATTATAAGTGGGAAGCCATTTAGGGTGAAAGTTAATTTACTAAACTATCCTTCAAAAATTGAAAGATCAATTTACCCTCTACCTAAAAGTCAAATTACCTTACATCAAATAATTAATTTTATTACATAGTAAATGCAACTATATTATTGCTACACTTAATGTGGCTAGAAATAGTCTTTTATCACAATGCCTTTTCACCTCCTAGCTATTCGTTAACAAATTTAGGTTTTCTTTGTCAATGATCCATTTTATCCGTTTCAAAAAATCATCATTTACCAGAATTAATTGATAATCAGGTAAATTCCTCAATCTTTGACCTTTAGGATCTCATAACATCACATTTAAATATTTGAAAAACTCTGCATCAGATTTCAAAATTTATTCCTCATTCTTCACCTTTGATTTATTTTTCTTTTTTCAACTTTACCTTTGTTTAATCAACCGATCTTTTCTGGAAGCTCATTCATTCAGGAATTAACAGGTAGTCAACCTTTGGAGGAATGCTCAAAGTGGTTATTCAAGAAGAGGTATTAGAGCTTAGTCAAAATTAGAACAATAGAAAAAGTCTTTAATATTTAATTTTCTCTAAGCTTTTATTTTGGCAACTATTATTTGTTGATTTTGGGAGATTACAAGATTTTTGCAGTTTCTCTTTTGGTGTCTTCTATTCTTCTAAAATGAAAGCATCTTCATGATATTTGGTAATAGCGCCAAACATTTCATTTAAATTCACGAAATTATTGTACTCATTTCATTTAAGCTCATGCAGCTTTTTGAGAAGAATAGCAGTGTTTGATCTTGCGATTACTCATTTCTTCTTTTTCCCCAACACTCCACCACTAAAAATAAAATTAATCGCAGTTTACTACTGCTTGAATGTGATCAATAATTATATTACTTAAATCAATAATATATACATAAGATCATCACCATTAGAAGAAACAGTAGAGGAAAACATTAAAATTGTAGATTTAACATGCCACTTTATTTTTCCCTTTTGTTATTTTTTATGATTAGTAAACAGTAAATTATTGTTTATGCACCCTTCTATACTAAACTTCTTTTTTCACGCATATGTGATCTAATGACTAAGACGAACATCGGATACTTTGGCGTTCAAATCCTATATATGCTTGCATTTACTTAAAATCATTTATAAGAAAGTATTAGATGAAATATGATTATATCGCATGATTGTACCTAATAATATCAAAATTAGTCTCATTTATCGTATCCAGAGGAGAGTAGAGGATTTAAACTCTATTGGTTCAGTTTAAGGTTTATAGTTTTAAACCCATTATATTTTAAAGTTATGACTTTATTTATACCATTTCTTGAATTTATGCTCCACACCGGAAGTAGTGAGTTCATATGAACCCGATACCAAAGATTGTATCCGCGTCTGATCGTATCTAGATTACTAAATATAGTTGTTCAGTTACTATGATTCAGATATGATATAAAAAAGCATGCAAATTTCATGTTACTTACCACACATATGTTTCAACATCATTTATATCGTATGAAAAAGTTTGTACTAATTGGCATGAAATACATGTACAACGAATTTGTCCAGAATTTAATGTTATACTAAAAGTAGGAATTCCTACCTTTAAATTAATTTACTGTAAAATCTGAGTAACTATTTTATCCCTGAAAAAAAGAAACGATTTTCCTCAAAACTGGTTACTCTTTATTATTAAATAAAGTGGCTGAAAATGGAGAATTGTTCATCTACCTATAAGTAATGCAACCAATAAATATTCTTCATCATTACTCCTTCATAAGCGTTTTTCGTTTTATCTTTATTTCTTCTTTTACAATAGTTATAATTTGTAGCGTCTCTTTGTATTCTTTATTTTCACTCTATATCTTAACTCTATAAAAATGCATAACGCATAAGTTTTTGCTAAATTATTATACTTTGCCTAGACGACCTAATCATTTGAAGATTAGTAGAATAATCTATTAGCTAATTAATTAACGTTGCGGCTTCCTTTTTTTCTTTCCTGCTTCACTACTTCTTGTATTTTTAATTGATTTTCCGCCTGTTTTAGCTCCTTTCTTCAGTTGCATATTTCTTGAAAGTTTTAAAGCATTTTTTAGTCTTTTCCTTCTTCAAGAATTCATATACATAATAGTTAATGATTCATCTTTGATTAGTGACTAAGCTGTCCGATTTAGAAAGTATATTATGCCACTTATTATTTGGTTTATTTTAACTCTTTTTTGTTATTATGCGAGTTTAATAATAGATAAAGTATTAGGTTACATGATGCGAAATGGATGTTAGATGTGATATATGATTAACGTGTTATATTTATATAATTATATAAATTATACATTTAAGTTCTTTTGTCAAATTTATATATGAAAGGAGTCATAATCTTGATCAGACAAAGGGTCCTTCTACGTGCAACAATAATATCAGTAAAACTTAGTAATTTTAGTAACTACGTATTTCTATACAAAATAACTATAATTTTATTTATTTATTACAACTTTACAACATGAAATTGATTATGATATACTAGACATCCTAAGGAAGACCTATGTTGATCGAATTTCTATACAAATTTTACAAATTACAACTTTCATTCGTCAACAACTTCTTGATATGTTTGCAACTGTAAAAGTAAGAAGGCTACAATTTTTTAAAGACAGGGCAGAAACTTTTAGACATGAAGTATCTGCAACCACATACGTCATTGTTCATATTCAAATGTAAACTCATGCTATCAAAATGTAAGAAAGCAAGAAAATTATTAAGTTGACTATTTGGTATGACAATCGTATTTATGTAATTAATATTTATGTAATCCTCTTACATTTAACAACTAATTAAGTCAGAGCTTGTATTTACTTATCACACACATTTTTTAATTATATTTTTTATTATTTTAAAACGTTTGTACTTATTAGTATAGGATACACGTGCAACGCATGTATCCAGAAATTAGTAAGAATAAAAATAAAGGCATTATAATGTTGCATTTCTTAGAAATCATCTTATATTACATAAAAAAACTATACAAAATAAAAGTTTGCAAATAAAAAATTAATTGGGCAGCAATTACATTCTCTAATTCCAGATTACACAAAGAAGCTTCAAGAGATTCAACTTTATTCTCAACAAAGTGATGAGTTCAATAAGAAGATTCATATTTGTGTTCTTTCAATAATATGTGTAAGATATAAACGAAGACTAAAACAAGAAATAAAATAAATTATTTTAGAGGAAACAAGAGAGGGGGAAATTTTTCCGGAGGATACCCATATGGAGAACTGAATAAAAAAGGTTAAAAAAATGAACAGTTAAGGGTCTGATTTGTCCCTCTACTATCATAAATGAGCCTTATTTATCCTCCGTTTAAGTTTTCTACAAAAAATATCCCCACCGTTATAGATTAGGCGCATATTTATCCCTTACACGTTAAAAATACCCTCCCAACTTTTAAAATCCGCATGGCATCCCCTTATTGGACCAACTGACCCGCCCCATTTTTTAAATTCAAACCCGCCCGATCCCATCAACAGATGGGTGATCAAGCTTATGTGATCAACTTCAGCAAATTCTCTTTCCATTATTAAGAAATTACACTTTGCCCTTACAATCTTAAGAAATCCCATCTCAATTTGTAGTTACAGTAGCAAGCAACATAGTGCAGGGAATTTCTAAACAGTGCAGCAGCTCTCAAGTTCGAAAACGAGAAACAGTCGCACCTACTAATAACCAAGCTCATAGAATCAGAATTCAACTTCAAAACACACGGAAAAAGCTACAGCGACTCACAACAAGCTCTAAACAGTCAACTACTTAACAAGATATTCAGCAACAACTCAATTCAGCTAACTGTCCTAAATTCAAAGCAACTACAACTGCCGACTCAATGAACTGAACTCAGGATCCAACAAAACTCTTTCAAATAACAGTCACTAATAGATAAGAAACTCAATTTGAACTCACTAATTCAATACCACAAGAGCTCAAATGACAGCAACATAGGAATGTAAACTCAGAAATTCAATAGCAACCTCAAGTCGCTCACACAAATTTAACTCAATCAATTCCAAAAAGATCGATGCTCTCTCGAAACTCAATTCTCTTCAAAATTTTCGGAATTTAACTCAGTTTAAGCTCAAGGAATAAAACTTGATTCGTTGCAACAATTCGCAATTGCTCGAATCAAATCGAATCAGTCGCGAAGTTCTTCAAAGTTGCAGACGCCAAATTTGATCCAAATGCACCAAAACTTCACTAACTGAGTTCAAATTTGATATACGAGCTCTACTCAACACGAGGAACAATTCTGGAATCAATTTTGAATAATAGTTCAGGAAATCAATGGAATCTCAGCTCGTCTTCTTCGTCGAATGACTCCAAATTTTTGACGGAGAACCACTTCGAACAAAGCTTCAGTCACTCCCAAACTCGAACTAAAACTCCCTATCAGCTCTAGAAATAAACCCCAATGCTCAATTTGAATAAACAATTGCCAAATCAGAAGACCCTGACGTCGTCTTCTTTGTCGACAAGCCAGTTCGAAAATTCAAACCTAAAACTAGCAAATCGGTTCAAATCGAGCTAATCCTTTCGATTCAGCTTCAAAATGATGTTTCCAACAAGATTCTCAACTCCCAATCGAATTCAAACTCAAATCTCGGAACCGGATCGGGCGGGTTTGAATTAAAAAAATGGGGCTGGTCAGTTGGTCCAATAAGGGGATGCCACGCGGATTTTAAAAGTTGGGAGGGTGTTTTTAACGTGCAAGGATAAATATGCACCTAATCTATAACGGTAGAGATATTTTTTATAGAAAATTTAAACGAAGGATAAATAAGGCCTATTTATTACAGTAGAGGGACAAATCAGACCCTTAACCGAAAAATGAATAAAGTAAAAAAGAAATAAGGAAGAATGGTGAAAAAATGAGGAACAAATGTGGATATAACTGAAATAAGGAGAATATTCATAAAATAAATAAATTTGAAAGAGTTTGCAAGTGCTGTCAAGCGAGTTACTACACATGTTATGCTAGGTAAGTAATGAGGGGGTTAAAATATGAAGGATAATATAGTTTATGGTGGTTTGGGAACACCGAATAATTTGAATAGAAACTGATAAAAACATAATAGTTTAAGGGGGTTTTAGAGTATGAACTTTTTAAATTGGCGTTAGATAAATGTGAACAAAAAGTATAATGACGATCAAATAGATAGTTTCACCGATTTGCGAAAGAGATAATGTGAAGCTCTATTGAAGTTTTAAAATGAACATTAGGCATATGCATCGGAGATTCACACCAAGGGGAACTGCAGGAGTGATCAAATCGGGCAAAGAGTGTCTTCGTTTGGAAAGACAATTGCATAAGTTAAAGTGTGTTCTTCCATAGCTTAAATTTTTAGAAATTTGTAAGGAAATACCAAGTTGTTTAAACGGTATGGATCCACTTGACTTAATGCAGTCGTACATACTTTTCTCTTAAGATTTTGAAGATTCTTAAAAACATGAGTCGGTGTCAACTTGGTGGAATTTGTAAGTCAAAAGTATTACTATCCTTACTTAAACTTGCTTGGTTTGCTTTCAACCACACCTATCTTTCAGTATTATATTTGTAGCTTTTCCTTCTTTTGGAAACGTAACATTAAAAAAACAAGGAGGAGGAAGAAGCAGAGGCTCCCCATGAAAAATAATAAATGCCATACTGTAAATTTAAGTGAGTGCATTCAATTGCACGTACTGTGCCATCCAATTGGTTCAGAATCTCAAGGTTGGCAGTTGCATTATTTATTTTCTTACCACCAACAAAATTTA
The DNA here is from genome assembly GCA_005239505.1 of Nicotiana paniculata. NCBI lineage: Eukaryota > Viridiplantae > Streptophyta > Magnoliopsida > Solanales > Solanaceae > Nicotiana > Nicotiana paniculata. The sequence continues at coordinate 10,439 of MDKI01207545.1, forward strand.
TAAATTTCTGAACTTGAACAGAAATCCACTAGTAGGAGTAATATTTATTGGTTCTGTTTCTCTTTTGGGGATTGCATTCTGGCTCAAGATTGGCTCCAACATATCAGAAATTTCTCTGATTGGTAGTGCTGATTCTGCTAGGCATTTAATGAATAAACACTTTCCATTTTTCTTCTCCACCAACTTTCACACTATGCTTGTTATATCTATTTCAAGCTCAGTTTTTATCATATTGTTGAGTTAAGCCTAGCTGTGAGGAGAATTTCCCTTTTCACTTAAATCGTCCCCAGCTATAACCAAATGTCTCGTGAAGCTTCTCTTAATTTAATTCTTTATTTCTAGCCCATCCTAGTTTCATAGGTTTAGTTATAACATATGGTATGTGAGCTATAAACTGGTTTTCTTTTAATCAAGTTCATAGGTAATAAAGTGACTATAGTCATGTCCATTGAAAATGTGAGCTAAAAGCTTATTTGCTTTGAAGTCTCTGCAATTTTCCCTCTTTCTATTGGTGGGCTGGGTGTGTCCTTGATTTGCCTTATTGGTCCATTTAACAAAACTTGCAGTTTTACTGAAAGAAGCCTCCACATTCTTAGCTTTATCTCTAGGTGTTTGAAATGGGAAATCTATCATATTTTTGTAAGTTGGCCATTTTGGGAGTCCTGCTTCAGAACTTGACCATCTGTTTGGCAGAAAATGTCCCTGCTAATTTTGTCTTTGGAGATTCATTGGTTGATGTGGGTAACAATAACTATATTGCTTCTCTTTCAAAAGCAAATTTCTTCCCAAATGGTATTGATTTTGGTGGCCCAACAGGAAGATATACAAATGGAAGAACTATAGTGGACATTTTAGGCAAGTTTAATCTTGCTAAAAACTCTCTTTTTTTTTTCCGGAAAATGTCTGCATTTTATATTCTTTTCACTTCCCTCTAAACTGTGAGCTTCTGAGTATTATTCTTATTTTGGATGATTTTATTTGAATGGATTTGCAGGCGAGGAAGTGGGATTTAGTTTGACTCCTCCATACTTAGCACCAACAACATCTGGACCAGTGGTTCTGCAAGGTGTCAATTATGCTTCTGGAGGGGGAGGCATTCTTAATGAATCTGGCCAAATTTTTGTAAGTCCTTAATTTTCCACGATTTTGTATTGGTTGTTTAGCTTCGAATTTTTCCTTATTATTCTCAATGCTTTTGTATACCTCTGTATTTAACACTTGGAAAACGTGCGTTTTGGAATGTTAGGCATGCATTGTTTAATTGAGGGGACGTTTGATTCAAAAGATTAGGTGGGTTATTTCGATATAAGGGATTAAATTTATTTGTATTTGATTGGAGGTATTATTTGTAACCAGTACTTACTATTTTATATCAAAATCTTGGTATAACTTATCTCAACAAGAAGCAATACGAGAATATGTAAATTTTGTTCCAATATGTTTTGTGAAGGATCTGCATTAAGTAGTCATATAATCATGTTAGGTGTGTTATGTACGAGTATGTCAAGTCAAAAGAAGGATTATGTAACATCAGATGGGAGTGCTCCAAGATTTGTGTGTTTGAACGGATATTGGTTAAAATGGGTTTTTTCTAAATATTGGTAGGGTGGAAGGATCAACATGGATGCTCAATTAGACAATTTTGCAAACACTAGACAGGACATAACCACAAGAATAGGAGAGCCAGCGGCAATAAAGTTGATTGAGAATTCACTCTTCTCAGTAACGATGGGATCAAATGACTTCATCAACAATTATCTCACGCCTGTTCTCTCCACACCTGAGCAACTAACTGTACCTCCTATGAAATTTGTGGGAGCAGTGATATCCAAATACAGAATTCAACTAACGGTAAAATTGTGAATTTATTACTACACGTGCTGTAACACAAAGAAGAATGCTGACATGATGATTCTTGTTCAAAACCATATGCAGAGACTTTATAATTTGGGTGCCAGGAAAGTAATAGTGGTGAATGTTGGGCCTATTGGGTGTATCCCCTACCAAAGGGCTATAAATCCATCAGCTGGAGATAACTGCGTAAATTTCCCAAATGGACTTGCGCAATTATACAACACCCAATTGAGAGGGCTTGTGAGTGAACTAAGTTCCAAACTTACTGGATCAAAGTTTGTCTATGCAGATGCCTACGGTATCGTCCAAGACATCATTCAGAATTACTCATCTTATGGTGAGTTCTACTATCAAAGATTAATTAGACAACGGAATAGTTTTAGCCCCATTTCTCCCGACATATATATTAGGTCAAATTTTCAAGATTCAGGTAATATAATTTGTTATATGTAGGGTTTGAGAATGCAAATTCAGCTTGCTGTTCTGGTGGTGGAAGATTTGGGGGAATAATTCCATGTGGTCCTTCATCTAAAATATGTGCAAATAGAAGCAAGTATGTGTTCTGGGATCCATACCATCCAACTGATGCAGCTAATATCATCATAGCAAAACGCCTGCTGGACGGAAACTCTCCTGATATTTGGCCTATGAATGTCAGGCAGCTCCTTGCATCCTCCTAATTTCAAAATGACTACGTTATTTTGTTTCTCTATCAAACACTTATACAGAGGAAAATTCGTCATGCACTGTACTGGTCTACCGCCAAATAAGTAGTAAATGAAATTATATATGATTTTTCTCTTACATATCTTTTGTATTCTGCTTTCACTTAGTACTTGTAATTACTAATAAAGTATAGAAAATATCTAATTAGAAGGCAAGGCAGTGATCAGAAGACCACCTAATTTTTGCATTTGTGATACTTACTAGATTCGGATGGTAGCCTATTGAGCATTGCACGATTCTGCAGACAAATTGTTTTAACTAACTGATTCGGGCCAATGAAATGTTCAAACTTTTGACAATTAGATGAAGGAGATGCCGTGCAAACATGAGTACTCTGTAACGATCCAACCGGTTGTTTTGAACATTTGTATTCCGTTCAATGGTTTGAGGTCATGAGTAGCTTCATGTGGTGTATAATGACTTTTGTGTATCGTCGGTTTTGGTTTTCGAGTGATTCGGGATTGATTTGGAAGAATGATTCTCAATTTGGAAGCTTCAAGTTGACCGAGTTTGACTTTTGTGAAATTGACTTTGGATCGGAGTTTTTATGGCTCTATTAGGTCCGGATGGTGATTTTGGATTTGGACGTATGCCCAACTTTGCATTAGATATTTCTAGAAGGTTTTGGCACTATTTGGCGAAAGTTGGCAATTTGAAGGTCTAGAAAGTTTAGAGGTTTGACCGGGAGTTGACTTCGGAGTTATCGGGCTCAGATTGTTATTCTCGAAGTTGGAATATGTTCGTTGTTTCATTTGAAACTTGTGTGCGAAATTTGAGCTGATTCAGAGTTGTTTAGAGGTGTTCGGTGTAAGTTTGGAATTTGGAAATTTGAAAAAATCGCCTCTCACCAAGTCTAGGGTTCAAAGAATGAAAGAATGAGCTAAAATCCCAAAATTCCAACTCATAACGCAGTTGCAGATGTGTCACATTTGCGACAAAAAGTTCGCAATTGCGACCACAGGTTCATGACTGCGGGCTCGCAATTGCGACCAAAAGTTCACAAATGCGGTAGTTCGCAATTGCAACAAAAAGTTTGCAATTGTGAAATACCAGCACCAGCAATCCCAAACTTCATCGAAATGACCCGAAACCACCCCGAAACTCATTCGAAACCCCCCGGTACACAAATTATATATGCATTTCAATCATGACCTTTTGAATCTATCTTTTTCCCTTTCTCATTTCTCCAGCTCTGAACCAATACATATTTCTATTTCCAGTAATCAATCAATCTCATGTTGGTGAACTTCCTAACCTTTGCCACGGATTAAAGACAAAAGCTGAAGCGGAGCTCATACTTCAGGGTAGCTGCAACGACTATATAGACTGTATCTTTGAGCACTGCGCTCATGGTTGTGGGGAGAACATTAGAGTGGATAATCTAGTCTCTATTAAAAATCGGGAACTTTGTAGCTGAATCTCTTCTAATACCATGTTTATGTATTTGTATCAATTTACTTGTACTAAAAATCTCATTGTTTCTTTGCTGAAAGGCTGATTGTGGTATAACTGTCAAGCGCGAGATCCTTTTACCAGGTATTATCTGCTGTCTACTTTCTATACAGCCGCCTCATCGTCATTTTACTTGGCTCAATATCGAGGCCAATGTTATATGCAATGCAACTATTCACAACTATTCATGTTGCATCCTCTAATGGACATATTAACCCCGTTAAAGTATGACTCCCTTTAGCTCGATAGAAAATGTGAAGTAATACCTTTCTATTTGAAATTGTAATTTCTGTCAATTTCCTCAGCTGATAGAGCCATTAGGTACATACCAAAATGTAGATTTAAAACAGTAATGTGAACCGAAGACTTTTATCTTTCAAAAGAAATAAGAACAGCTAAGCTGGGAATTGTTATCAGGTTGCCAGCATACCAGATGTTTGTGACAGGTTCAGACTATTAGTATGTTAATTAGGTAATCCACATTGACTTTCTGAGGTAACGGACCTGAAGCCAAGTGGATGAGAAGTTTAACTACTTAGGTCCTTAAGTAACAATAAAAATCTTGAAACTACTCTTTTGCATGCATCTAACACCTATATATAGCAATAGACTTAAAGCAAATAACACATATCCGAGTTTCATTGATTCTATACACATCCTTCTTTAAGCTTCTAGGATATGCAGAAAATGGCTCACCATTACCAGCTATCCTCCCTCTTACTGCTTGTATTTGTCAATTTATGCTTCATAAATGGCCACATAAAATGTGCAACTGCACGTCGCCTACTAGAGACGCCCCACCCTGAGATTCCTAAACCAGAATTTCCAAAAGTTCCAACCTTGCCAAAGCCTGAGATCCCAACTGTGCCGAAGCCTGAGCTTCCAACCATCCCAAAGCCTGAAATACCAGCTGTTCCAAAGCCTGAGATTCCGATTATTCCAAAACCTGAAGTACCAACAGTGCCAAAGCCCGAGCTACCATCTATCCATAAGCCTGAGTTACCAACTTTGCCAAAGCCTGAGATCCCAGCTGTGCCCAAGCCTAAGTTACCAGTTGCCCCAAAACCTGAGCTTCCTGCTGTGCCAAAGCCTGAGATCCCAGCAATGCCAAAACCCGAGCTTCCTCCCCTGAAAAAGCCAGAAATCCCAACAGTGCCAAAGACCGAGGTTCCTCCAGCTATGAAAAAGCCAGAAGTTCCAGTTTTGCCAAAGCCCGAGGTACCAATTGTGCCAAAGCCAGAAATCCCAGAACTACCAAAGCCAAAAATCCCGGAGCTACCAAAGCCAAAACTACTAGAGCTTCCAAAGCCAGAAGTCCCAGCTATGCCAAAGCCTGAAATCCCAGAACTGCCTAAACCAAAAGAGATATCTTTTCCTTCACTTTCTCCACCACACAAACCCACTACTCCTTGAGTACTTATAATACTGTTCACTCTATTGGAAGGTACTCAACTGTGTTTTGAGATTTCCATCTTGGTCTGTGAAGTTTTCTGCGTGCGCATGACATGGAGATAGTTTGGCACAACATATTGGATACTTTCTGCTAGGAGTAGAAATTATGATTCTTGTATAGTCTTTGAATTGGATGTACCATGTTTATGTGTCATTATACTATATGAGTGTTTTGTGTTCTTTCTATACAGCGTAATAAAGCTATGATCTAGATCACTTTCTAGAGTTACTTTTATTTAGTTCCCATCGTCGGTCATATCTGATTTTGCTCAATCGTTTTTTCCCCCTACTCCCCTTCGTTTATTTAAAACCTATTACCACTTTCTTCCTTCACAAAGAGATGGAAATGATGAATTAACACATTAAAGCATCGGTAGAATAATCTGATCCAAATACAAGAACTGAACTAAATATTCAAGCATTTGTTCCTTTCTGTCTCATTCACCCTAATGCACATCGGATTCAGTTACCACAATTTTGCATGCTCTAAAAGAAACATAAAAACAATGGGAATACTTGGTTCCTCTCAAGAGGGAGATTGTGCTTGTGGAGCAATTAATAGTTATGGACATATGAACTAGCTAAAATTTTCTAACACATTCCTTGTAAAAAAATATTCTTACCACTTTATTGTGCGACCATCTCATCTAAAATTCAAGTTTATTCCCCAACATATGGAAATTTTGTAATAATAGGTGGTGGTGAGTCTTGAATCTAGGACCTCTATCTCCTTTAATCCATGTTGAATTGTGTGACTATTTCATCTAAAAGCATAAATTGTTAGGAAGGGTACATTCTCATTTACTTAATTAAATCTTCAATAATCGTGACCTTTTGAGTTGGTATCTTTTCCCCCTTTTTCATTTATCCAGTACTAAACCAATATACATATTTCTATTTCTTGTAGACAATGAAGTTCCTAACCTTTCTCATGGATTAAAGACAAAATCTGAAGGGGAGAGATCACACTTCAGGGTAGCTACAGTGGCTATATATATACACACTGTACCTTTGAATAGTGCACTCATGGTTGTGGGGAGAACTCTAGATTGAATAATCTAGTCTCTATTAAAATTCGGGAACTTTGGAGCTGAATCTCTTCTAATACCCTGTTTATGTATTTATCTCCATCTATTTGTACTAAAAATCTCATTGTTTCTTTGCTGAAAGGCTGAATGTGATATAATTGTCCAGTGCGAGATCTGTTTACCAATTGTAAAAGAATCATCTGCTGTATACTTTCTATACAGCCGCCTCATTGTTATTTTACCTGGATCAATATCGAGACCAATGCATGCTATATGCAATGCAACTATATATTCATCAGTCTGGATTTGATATGCTATTGTTTCAGCTATTGTCTATGTTCATTTTCTGGAAAATCGTATAAACTATCAAAAGTGTATCATTTGAACCTAAAGAATAACCAGATTATGCTAAGTCTACGCTATTGAGTTATGAGAATGTTAAGAAAATGTCTACTGGTCAATGTTAAGAATAACACCCAAGGGTGTGGCCTGGTGGTCAATTAAATAGCTGAGAACCATGAGGTCTCCGGTTCAAATTCCAACGCAGATAAAAAACACTAGGTGATTTCTTCCCATCTATCAAAGCCTTGGTAGATAGAGTTACCTATTGCTGGTGGGAGGTGGCAGGTATTCCGATGTGGATTCACTACTAGAAATCCGCTAAAAACGACCAAAAAACCCGACCAAAACGCGACCATTTCCGTGTGGACGGTATTTTGACGGTCGAAAAGGAATACCGACCAAAGTTGGTCGGAAATTACCGACCAACGTTGGTTGGTAAATTAAATTAAAAAAAAATTGCAAAAAAAAAAAGACCAAAGTTGGTCGGTTTTTTCCGACCAAAGTTGGTCGATATTTTAATTATTTAATTAAAAGATTCACCATCTAAGAATCGAACAAGGTTCTGTTTTGTGGTAGGATACTATTCTACCACTAGACCATTGGTGCATTTTGTTTTAAGATTGTCTTTTATATTTGATTTATACTCGTTAATTGTATTTTTGCACGAAAATAACCGACCAAAGTTGGTCGGTTTTTGTTAAAAAATAAAATTACCGTCAAAAGTTGGTCGGTTTTTAAAATGACCGGCCGAATTGGTCCGGTTTTTGAATATTAATTTTTATTTATTTTAATTGATAAACCGACCAAAGTTGTTCGGTTTCTTGAAAAATAAATTTCGCGGGACTCAAAAATAGTTTCCCGCATTTTTGCGCCAAGAAAAACCGACCAAAGTTGGTTGGTTTTGTAAAAAAAAAAATCAAAAAATAAAATATTTTGAAAAACCGACCAACTTTGGTCGGTTTTTTGACCGACCAAAGTTGGTCGGTTTTCTTGGTCAGTTTTTGCCGAATTTCTAGTAATGATTGGATGATGGAAAAACCAGCAAGCTACGACTTCAAAACTTACCTTATTTAGAACGCCAAAATTGGCTTGGTTTCAAGATGTAGAATCTATGCTGAATCACCATTTGGCAGGGCTACTAGGACTTGAGTCTCTCTCTTGGGTGGGGCATCAAGTACATGTATCTTTACCGATTAACCAATTTAAATTTGTATTTTTTGATCAATATTATTAATTATATCTGACAATCATTATATAATATTTGTCTTAACATAAAATTCAAAGTAAAAAGGAAAAGCATAATGTAAATTTAATCCCGTAAAAATTGAAACTTATGCAAATTTTATGGCTAAAAGAAACATGGAAATATCAAAAAGCTCTTAGAGCATATGACGAGTTGTTTATATGTGACTTGCTTATCCAAAAAAAGAAAAGTATTTTATCCTAAAAGGTTGGAAAAGAATTCAATGATTTGGTTGGAATCCAAATATATTTAAGCAATAATTTGGGATAAAAATATTTAAGCAAGTCTCGTCATGAACTTGGATCTTATTGTCACATAAATTATTTATAATAAAACTAATTTATAGTGATTCAAGATAAAGACAAATTTCAATGAAAATAATCACTAGTTTAATCTCTGACTCCCTAAGTTATTGTTTACTATGAAAACTTGGAAAAAGAGATTAAAGAAAATGATAAGAAGGGAATAAAAATAGAATATACGTTGTATTATATTAATATGTAATCATGTGGTCTCGACCAGATGCACCAATGCCAAAATTGGAGCATGAGTGCCATCTACTCTATAGGGATAAACCATTAAAAATTTATACAGAAAATCTGCCTTTACTTGGCAAGAGGATGGGTGCATGTGCCCTTTGTTTCCTAACATAGATACGCCTCAGCGTGATTTGTGTTTCTTTTTTACGACTAGTTCTAATATATAAATTGGGTTTTGTTGGTATGGGACCTTGAAATTATTGGTAAAAATTGCACGGGGTGCCCTATTTGGTCGCCCCCATTAACTTATACCTACTTTTAAAAAATATTTTAACTTGTACCCACTGTTTAAACAACTTCAGCTCCTCCTTCGTTTTCTGAATAATGAAGATTGATATATTGTTATGCGTTCTAGCCTGATGATTCATATATATCTTCTTGTCCCATTATGTTCAGTTTGGTCTTATTCACAATAATTTAACCTCTTAAGATATTTTAGCTTTACATGCACATTGGCTTTTGATTCTAATATCTGTAGTAACTTGTTTTCATGTCGAAAATATTTTCATTCTTCAATCTTTGAAATGAACAACATCAATCTCTGCTAATCATAGTCTATTTTAAATTCATTATATTTTTAGTACTTTAGCTCTAAGAATGCTGAAGTTCAGCATATATAAACAAAAGTTTCAGCTCCTAGAATGCTGAAGTTCAACAAATAAAAAACAAACTTCAGCCCTGAAGTTCATTACAAACAAAACAAAGCTTCCGTTAAATCATGCTGAAGTTCAACAAATACAGAACAAAGTTTCAGCTAAAACATGATGAAGTTTAGCAAATACAAAATAAAGTTTCAGCTACTAGAATGCTGAAGTTCAACAATTACAAACAAAACTTCAGTTACTAGAATACTGAAGTTCAGCAATTCCAAACAAAAACTTCAGCCAACACATGATGTTATTATATTGAACTGAAGTTTTCCGTTTGCACTATGAACTGAAGTTTGCGTGATTGCCTTTGCAAGTCAGGCCAAACTTCATGCAAAAATATCTGAAGATTTGCTCCACTTCACGCAAAAATTTTTGCTACTTTAGGCATACACGCGAAAAGTAGGTATGCTTGCAATTTTTTTTGCAAAGAAGATATAAATTAAAATGTGGCCCAAAAAACGGGTATAAATGTAAATGCCCCGAATTATTGGCCATCAGGACGCTTACTAATTTATGATGTATAAATCTATTTCTATATCAGCTTGAAAAATGTAACTATGGTACGTATTTTAAAAATAATCAATGGTTTGCTTAACAAAAGGTTGTCATGCTCTATTAATAGCATTTTGGATTGAAACGCATACATTATCGCGATAGGGTAACGCAACGTGATGTTCCGCTTTGGTACTAGCAAGGATGTTGCTCAAATGTACATCAAGTACCACGACTTTGTGCACATCAGATAAAATATAAAATTATATTTGTTTCATATAGATTTGAGTTACAAGTTCAAAAGTTAAGGACATATAGTCTTAAACTTAGAATTACAACCTTAAAAACTAAGGACAATCAGTCCTTAACTTAGACTTACAAGCTCATAAATTAAGGACAGTTAGTCCTGAACTTACAGTAACAAGCTCATAATTTAAGGATACTTGGTCCTGAACTTAAAGTTGGATTTTCAAAAATTAAGGACACTTGGTCCTTAACTTAGAGTTACAAGCACAGAAATTAAGGACAGGTAGTCCTGAACTTCGATTTTCAAAGTCAAAAGTTAAGGACATGTAGTCGTGAACTTAGAGTTACAAGTTCAAAAGTTAATGATCTAAGTTCAAAAGTTAAGGACATGTAGTCCGAAACTTAGCTTTACAAGCTCATAAATTAAGGACAACTAGTCCTCAACTTACGGTAACAAGCTCATAAAAGTGTCCTGAACTTTATGAGCAGAAGGGTATTTCTGTCCGGGCAGGTAAAAGTGTATTAAAGCAGTGTGACTAAAGACTAAGGACATTTTAAACAATGATTTAAAAGTAAATACATATCATATTACTGACTAACTCTGCACTTCCTCCTTAAAATTTAATTCTCTGTTTTAGTTTTTGAGTTGGGTCCGTATTTAGCAGTGCAAGTGCTAACCACCACTAATATTCACAAAATGCATGAAATAAAATAAATTATACTGTTAATAGCTTATAGTACTATTTAAGAAATAGTTCGAAAAATGTACTTCTAAAAGAATCTATTAGCTTAGTTCTCACATTATATTTAACCTAAAAAATAATTGTTCTATAAATCCACTAATGTTCTTTAACAATCCGCGCGAAGCACGTCAAGTTTACTAGTACAATAATGTTCATCTAACTTTTTTGTCGAAAAGTTCTTACATAATCTTTTTGAAAAAGAAACTCGTAATGAAGAAAACTCTTCTTACAGTCAAAAAATACTCACAGATCTTTAGAGAAAGGTAACTAAAAGTCTACAACTTAATGATGTATTTTTTTTACAGAGAAAAAAAATTGGTCGAAGAAAAAATTAATCGACACTTACTAAATACTATAAAATTCTTACTTATTTAATATTATTATTATTAAAACTAAATTAACTAAATATTGTTCAAATAAAGATTGGGGCTGATCCACAACATCTATTATCAGACTCGGGCAAAAAAAGCATTGATTCCATGTTGGCGCAGCCGCAACGCAGCATTCACGAAATTCATAGCCCCACCTTTTATCAGTTAATTTTCAGTTCATAATCGTCAAAATTAAGTCGGGCCAAATTGATTTACGTTTCAGATGTTGCTCTCATCATCAGGAGCTCTTTTTAGAACAATGAACTTTTGATTATGATATAGGGCTTGCAATAGTCTCAAATAGGGGTTTTGATTGTTCTTAGAACTGCTATGATCAATCGAAGATGTTCCTTTCAACGAGGGATAGGTGGATCCTACAACTTAATCAGGAGTTTCGGGTTTGAGTTATGAGAATGTTAAGAAAACGTCTACTAGTAGCAGCATGCAAAGGTGTGGTCTAGTGGTCAATGAAGTGGATGAGGTCTCCGGTTCAAATCCCAACGGAGTCAAAAAACACTAGGTGATTTCTTCTCATCTATCAAAGTCTTGGTGGATAGAGTTATCATTGCTAATGGGAGATGGCGCTGGTATTCTATAGATTGCTAATG